>JAMJFZ010000716.1:3062500-3065000 GCA_026225945.1 Cricetomys ansorgei | reverse complement strand
GGGGGGGGGTGGGGGGGGGGGGGGGGGGGGGGGGGGGGGGGGGGGGGGGGGGGGGGGGGGGGGGGGGGGGGGGGGGGGGGGGGGGGGGGGGGGGGGGGGGGGGGGGGGGGGGGGGGGGGGGGGGGGGGGGGGGGGGGGGGGGGGGGGGGGGGGGGGGGGGGGGGGGGGGGGGGGGGGGGGGGGGGGGGGGGGGGGGGGGGGGGGGGGGGGGGGGGGGGGGGGGGGGGGGGGGGGGGGGGGGGGGGGGGGGGGGGGGGGGGGGGGGGGGGGGGGGGGGGGGGGGGGGGGGGGGGGGGGGGGGGGGGGGGGGGGGGGGGGGGGGGGGGGGGGGGGGGGGGGGGGGGGGGGGGGGGGGGGGGGGGGGGGGGGGGGGGGGGGGGGGGGGGGGGGGGGGGGGGGGGGGGGGGGGGGGGGGGGGGGGGGGGGGGGGGGGGGGGGGGGGGGGGGGGGGGGGGGGGGGGGGGGGGGGGGGGGGGGGGGGGGGGGGGGGGGGGGGGGGGGGGGGGGGGGGGGGGGGGGGGGGGGGGGGGGGGGGGGGGGGGGGGGGGGGGGGGGGGGGGGGGGGGGGGGGGGGGGGGGGGGGGGGGGGGGGGGGGGGGGGGGGGGGGGGGGGGGGGGGGGGGGGGGGGGGGGGGGGGGGGGGGGGGGGGGGGGGGGGGGGGGGGGGGGGGGGGGGGGGGGGGGGGGGGGGGGGGGGGGGGGGGGGGGGGGGGGGGGGGGGGGGGGGGGGGGGGGGGGGGGGGGGGGGGGGGGGGGGGGGGGGGGGGGGGGGGGGGGGGGGGGGGGGGGGGGGGGGGGGGGGGGGGGGGGGGGGGGGGGGGGGGGGGGGGGGGGGGGGGGGGGGGGGGGGGGGGGGGGGGGGGGGGGGGGGGGGGGGGGGGGGGGGGGGGGGGGGGGGGGGGGGGGGGGGGGGGGGGGGGGGGGGGGGGGGGGGGGGGGGGGGGGGGGGGGGGGGGGGGGGGGGGGGGGGGGGGGGGGGGGGGGGGGGGGGGGGGGGGGGGGGGGGGGGGGGGGGGGGGGGGGGGGGGGGGGGGGGGGGGGGGGGGGGGGGGGGGGGGGGGGGGGGGGGGGGGGGGGGGGGGGGGGGGGGGGGGGGGGGGGGGGGGGGGGGGGGGGGGGGGGGGGGGGGGGGGGGGGGGGGGGGGGGGGGGGGGGGGGGGGGGGGGGGGGGGGGGGGGGGGGGGGGGGGGGGGGGGGGGGGGGGGGGGGGGGGGGGGGGGGGGGGGGGGGGGGGGGGGGGGGGGGGGGGGGGGGGGGGGGGGGGGGGGGGGGGGGGGGGGGGGGGGGGGGGGGGGGGGGGGGGGGGGGGGGGGGGGGGGGGGGGGGGGGGGGGGGGGGGGGGGGGGGGGGGGGGGGGGGGGGGGGGGGGGGGGGGGGGGGGGGGGGGGGGGGGGGGGGGGGGGGGGGGGGGGGGGGGGGGGGGGGGGGGGGGGGGGGGGGGGGGGGGGGGGGGGGGGGGGGGGGGGGGGGGGGGGGGGGGGGGGGGGGGGGGGGGGGGGGGGGGGGGGGGGGGGGGGGGGGGGGGGGGGGGGGGGGGGGGGGGGGGGGGGGGGGGGGGGGGGGGGGGGGGGGGGGGGGGGGGGGGGGGGGGGGGGGGGGGGGGGGGGGGGGGGGGGGGGGGGGGGGGGGGGGGGGGGGGGGGGGGGGGGGGGGGGGGGGGGGGGGGGGGGGGGGGGGGGGGGGGGGGGGGGGGGGGGGGGGGGGGGGGGGGGGGGGGGGGGGGGGGGGGGGGGGGGGGGGGGGGGGGGGGGGGGGGGGGGGGGGGGGGGGGGGGGGGGGGGGGGGGGGGGGGGGGGGGGGGGGGGGGGGGGGGGGGGGGGGGGGGGGGGGGGGGGGGGGGGGGGGGGGGGGGGGGGGGGGGGGGGGGGGGGGGGGGGGGGGGGGGGGGGGGGGGGGGGGGGGGGGGGGGGGGGGGGGGGGGGGGGGGGGGGGGGGGGGGGGGGGGGGGGGGGGGGGGGGGGGGGGGGGGGGGGGGGGGGGGGGGGGGGGGGGGGGGGGGGGGGGGGGGGGGGGGGGGGGGGGGGGGGGGGGGGGGGGGGGGGGGGGGGGGGGGGGGGGGGGGGGGGGGGGGGGGGGGGGGGGGGGGGGGGGGGGGGGGGGGGGGGGGGGGGGGGGGGGGGGGGGGGGGGGGGGGGGGGGGGGGGGGGGGGGGGGGGGGGGGGGGGGGGGGGGGGGGGGGGGGGGGGGGGGGGGGGGGGGGGGGGGGGGGGGGGGGGGGGGGGGGGGGGGGGGGGGGGGGGGGGGGTGGGGGGGGGGGGGGGGGGGGGGGGGGGGGGGGGGGGGGGGGGGGGGGGGGGGGGGGGGGGGGGGGGGGGGGGGGGGGGGGGGGGGGGGGGGGGGGGGGGGGGGGGGGGGGGGGGGGGGGGGGGGGGGGGGGGGGGGGGGGGGGGGGGGGGGGGGGGGGGGGGGGGGGGGGGGGGGGGGGGGGGGGGGGGGGGGGGGGGGGGGGGGGGGGGGGGGGGGGGGGGGGGGGGGGGGGGGGGGGGGGGGGGGGGGGGGG
>JAMJFZ010000716.1:3050000-3055000 GCA_026225945.1 Cricetomys ansorgei | reverse complement strand
TGGGGTGGGGGTGGTGGGGGGGGGGGGGGGGTGGGGGGTGGGGGGGTGGGGGGTGGGGGGTTGGGGGGGGGGTGGTGGGGGGGTGGGGGGGGGGGGGGGGGTTGGGGGGGGTGGGGGGGTGTGGGGGGGGTGGGGGGGGGGGGTGGTGGGGGGGTGGGGGGGGGGTGGGGGGGGGTGGGGTTGGGGGGGGGGGGGGGGTGGTGGTGTGGGGGGGTGGGGGGGTGGTGGTTGGGGGGGTTGGTTGGGGGGGTTGGGGGGTGGGGGTGGGGGGTGGGGTGGGGGTGGTGGGGGTTGGGGGTGGGGGGGGGTGGTGGGTGGGTGGTGGGGGGGGGGGGGGTGGTTGGGTGGTTTTTTGGGGGGTTGGTGGGTGGGTGGGGGTTGGGGGTGGTTGGGGGTGGGGGGGTTTTGGGGGTGGGGGGGGTTGTTTGGGGGTGTGGGGTGGGTGTTGGGTGTTTGGGTGGGGGGGGGGGGGGGGTGGTTGGGTGGGGGGGGGGGGGGTGTGGGGGGTGTTGGGGGGGGGGGGGGGGGGGGTTGGGGGGGGGTGGGTTGGGGGTTGGGGGGTGGGTGGGGGGGGTTGTGGGTTGGGGTGGTGGGTGGGGGTGTGTGGGGGTGGGGGTTGGGGTGGGGGGGGGGGGGGGGGGGGGGGGGGGGGGGGGGGGGGGGGGGGGGGGGGGGGGGGGGGGGGGGGGGGGGGGGGGGGGGGGGGGGGGGGGGGGGGGGGGGGGGGGGGGGGGGGGGGGGGGGGGGGGGGGGGGGGGGGGGGGGGGGGGGGGGGGGGGGGGGGGGGGGGGGGGGGGGGGGGGGGGGGGGGGGGGGGGGGGGGGGGGGGGGGGGGGGGGGGGGGGGGGGGGGGGGGGGGGGGGGGGGGGGGGGGGGGGGGGGGGGGGGGGGGGGGGGGGGGGGGGGGGGGGGGGGGGGGGGGGGGGGGGGGGGGGGGGGGGGGGGGGGGGGGGGGGGGGGGGGGGGGGGGGGGGGGGGGGGGGGGGGGGGGGGGGGGGGGGGGGGGGGGGGGGGGGGGGGGGGGGGGGGGGGGGGGGGGGGGGGGGGGGGGGGGGGGGGGGGGGGGGGGGGGGGGGGGGGGGGGGGGGGGGGGGGGGGGGGGGGGGGGGGGGGGGGGGGGGGGGGGGGGGGGGGGGGGGGGGGGGGGGGGGGGGGGGGGGGGGGGGGGGGGGGGGGGGGGGGGGGGGGGGGGGGGGGGGGGGGGGGGGGGGGGGGGGGGGGGGGGGGGGGGGGGGGGGGGGGGGGGGGGGGGGGGGGGGGGGGGGGGGGGGGGGGGGGGGGGGGGGGGGGGGGGGGGGGGGGGGGGGGGGGGGGGGGGGGGGGGGGGGGGGGGGGGGGGGGGGGGGGGGGGGGGGGGGGGGGGGGGGGGGGGGGGGGGGGGGGGGGGGGGGGGGGGGGGGGGGGGGGGGGGGGGGGGGGGGGGGGGGGGGGGGGGGGGGGGGGGGGGGGGGGGGGGGGGGGGGGGGGGGGGGGGGGGGGGGGGGGGGGGGGGGGGGGGGGGGGGGGGGGGGGGGGGGGGGGGGGGGGGGGGGGGGGGGGGGGGGGGGGGGGGGGGGGGGGGGGGGGGGGGGGGGGGGGGGGGGGGGGGGGGGGGGGGGGGGGGGGGGGGGGGGGGGGGGGGGGGGGGGGGGGGGGGGGGGGGGGGGGGGGGGGGGGGGGGGGGGGGGGGGGGGGGGGGGGGGGGGGGGGGGGGGGGGGGGGGGGGGGGGGGGGTGGGGGGGGGGGGGGGGGGGGGGGGGGGGGGGGGGGGGGGGGGGGGGGGGGGGGGGGGGGGGGGGGGGGGGGGGGGGGGGGGGGGGGGGGGGGGGGGGGGGGGGGGGGGGGGGGGGGGGGGGGGGGGGGGGGGGGGGGGGGGGGGGGGGGGGGGGGGGGGGGGGGGGGGGGGGGGGGGGGGGGGGGGGGGGGGGGGGGGGGGGGGGGGGGGGGGGGGGGGGGGGGGGGGGGGGGGGGGGGGGGGGGGGGGGGGGGGGGGGGGGGGGGGGGGGGGGGGGGGGGGGGGGGGGGGGGGGGGGGGGGGGGGGGGGGGGGGGGGGGGGGGGGGGGGGGGGGGGGGGGGGGGGGGGGGGGGGGGGGGGGGGGGGGGGGGGGGGGGGGGGGGGGGGGGGGGGGGGGGGGGGGGGGGGGGGGGGGGGGGGGGGGGGGGGGGGGGGGGGGGGGGGGGGGGGGGGGGGGGGGGGGGGGGGGGGGGGGGGGGGGGGGGGGGGGGGGGGGGGGGGGGGGGGGGGGGGGGGGGGGGGGGGGGGGGGGGGGGGGGGGGGGGGGGGGGGGGGGGGGGGGGGGGGGGGGGGGGGGGGGGGGGGGGGGGGGGGGGGGGGGGGGGGGGGGGGGGGGGGGGGGGGGGGGGGGGGGGGGGGGGGGGGGGGGGGGGGGGGGGGGGGGGGGGGGGGGGGGGGGGGGGGGGGGGGGGGGGGGGGGGGGGGGGGGGGGGGGGGGGGGGGGGGGGGGGGGGGGGGGGGGGGGGGGGGGGGGGGGGGGGGGGGGGGGGGGGGGGGGGGGGGGGGGGGGGGGGGGGGGGGGGGGGGGGGGGGGGGTGGGGGGGGGGGGGGGGGGGGGGGGGGGGGGGGGGGGGGGGGGGGGGGGGGGGGGGGGGGGGGGGGGGGGGGGGGGGGGGGGGGGGGGGGTGGGGGGGGGGGGGGGGGGGGGGGGGGGGGGGGGGGGGGGGGGGGGGGGGGGGGGGGGGGGGGGGGGGGGGGGGGGGGGGGGGGGGGGGGGGGGGGGGGGGGGGGGGGGGGGGGGGGGGGGGGGGGGGGGGGGGGGGGGGGGGGGGGGGGGGGGGGGGGGGGGGGGGGGGGGGGGGGGTGGGGGGGGGGGGGGGGGGGGGGGGGGGGGGGGGGGGGGGGGGGGGGGGGGGGGGGGGGGGGGGGGGGGGGGGGGGGGGGGGGGGGGGGGGGGGGGGGGGGGGGGGGGGGGGGGGGGGGGGGGGGGGGGGGGGGGGGGGGGGGGGGGGGGGGGGGGGGGGGGGGGGGGGGGGGGGGGGGTGGGGGGGGGGGGGGGGGGGGGGGGGGGGGGGGGGGGGGGGGGGGGGGGGGGGGGGGGGGGGGGGGGGGGGGGGGGGGGGGGGGGGGGGGGGGGGGGGGGGGGGGGGGGGGGGGGGGGGGGGGGGGGGGGGGGGGGGGGGGGGGGGGGGGGGGGGGGGGGGGGGGGGGGGGGGGGGGGGGGGGGGGGGGGGGGGGGGGGGGGGGGGGGGGGGGGGGGGGGGGGGGGGGGGGGGGGGGGGGGGGGGGGGGGGGGGGGGGGGGGGGGGGGGGGGGGGGGGGGGGGGGGGGGGGGGGGGGGGGGGGGGGGGGGGGGGGGGGGGGGGGGGGGGGGGGGGGGGGGGGGGGGGGGGGGGGGGGGGGGGGGGGGGGGGGGGGGGGGGGGGGGGGGGGGGGGGGGGGGGGGGGGGGGGGGGGGGGGGGGGGGGGGGGGGGGGGGGGGGGGGGGGGGGGGGGGGGGGGGGGGGGGGGGGGGGGGGGGGGGGGGGGGGGGGGGGGGGGGGGGGGGGGGGGGGGGGGGGGGGGGGGGGGGGGGGGGGGGGGGGGGGGGGGGGGGGGGGGGGGGGGGGGGGGGGGGGGGGGGGGGGGGGGGGGGGGGGGGGGGGGGGGGGGGGGGGGGGGGGGGGGGGGGGGGGGGGGGGGGGGGGGGGGGGGGGGGGGGGGGGGGGGGGGGGGGGGGGGGGGGGGGGGGGGGGGGGGGGGGGGGGGGGGGGGGGGGGGGGGGGGGGGGGGGGGGGGGGGGGGGGGGGGGGGGGGGGGGGGGGGGGGGGGGGGGGGGGGGGGGGGGGGGGGGGGGGGGGGGGGGGGGGGGGGGTGGGGGGGGGGGGGGGGGGGGGGGGGGGTGGGGGGGGGGGGGGGGGGGGGGGGGGGGGGGGGGGGGTGGGGGGGGGGGGGGGGGGGGGGGTGGGGGGGGGGGGGGGGGGGGGGGGGGGGGGGGGGGGGGGGGGGGGGGGGGGGGGGGGGGGGGGGGGGGGGGGGGGGGGGGGGGGGGGGGGGGGGGGGGGGGGGGGGGGGGGGGGGGGGGGGGGGGGGGGGGGGGGGGGGGGGGGGGGGGGGGGGGGGGGGGGGGGGGGGGGGGGGGGGGGGGGGGGGGGGGGGGGGGGGGGGGGGGGGGGGGGGGGGGGGGGGGGGGGGGGGGGGGGGGGGGGGGGGGGGGGGGTGGGGGGGGGGGGGGGGGGGGGGGGGGGGGGGGGGGGGGGGGGGGGGGGGGGGGGGGGGGGGGGGGGGGGGGGGGGGGGGGGGGGGGGGGGGGGGGGGGTGGGGGGGGGGGGGGGGGGGGGGGGGGGGGGGGGGGGGGGGGGGGGGGGGGGGGGGGGGGGGGGGGGGGGGGGGGGGGGGGGGGGGGGGGGGGGGGGGGGGGGGGGGGGGGGGGGGGGGGGGGGGGGGGGGGGGGGGGGGGGGGGGGGGGGGGGGGGGGGGGGGGGGGGGGGGGGGGGGGGGGGGGGGGGGGGGGGGGGGGGGGGGGGGGGGGGGGGGGGGGGGGGGGGGGGGGGGGGGGGGGGGGGGGGGGGGGGGGGGGGGGGGGGGGGGGGGGGGGGGGGGGGGGGGGGGGGGGGGGGGGGGGGGGGGGGGGGGGGGGGGGGGGGGGGGGGGGGGGGGGGGGGGGGGGGGGGGGGGGGGGGGGGGGGGGGGGGGGGGGGGGGGGGGGGGGGGGGGGGGGGGGGGGGGGGGGGGGGGGGGGGGGGGGGGGGGGGGGGGGG
Source organism: Cricetomys ansorgei (assembly GCA_026225945.1). Taxonomy (NCBI): domain Eukaryota; kingdom Metazoa; phylum Chordata; class Mammalia; order Rodentia; family Nesomyidae; genus Cricetomys; species Cricetomys ansorgei. Next base: position 3,050,325 of record JAMJFZ010000716.1, on the reverse strand, counting down.
GGGGGGGGGGGGGGGGGGGGGGGGGGGGGGGGGGGGGGGGGGGGGGGGGGGGGGGGGGGGGGGGGGGGGGGGGGGGGGGGGGGGGGGGGGGGGGGGGGGGGGGGGGGGGGGGGGGGGGGGGGGGGGGGGGGGGGGGGGGGGGGGGGGGGGGGGGGGGGGGGGGGGGGGGGGGGGGGGGGGGGGGGGGGGGGGGGGGGGGGGGGGGGGGGGGGGGGGGGGGGGGGGGGGGGGGGGGGGGGTGGGGGGGGGGGGGGGGGGGGGGGGGGGGGGGGGGGGGGGGGGGGGGGGGGGGGGGGGGGGGGGGGGGGGGGGGGGGGGGGGGGGG
>JAMJFZ010000716.1:2762500-3047500 GCA_026225945.1 Cricetomys ansorgei | reverse complement strand
GTTTAAAAAGAACATGAGTCACCAGTTAGGCATCAGTGATGAAAACTTTATACAGAAAGGGAAATTATTTCTTTAGTATCTAATTTGTTTATTATGAGTAGAACATTTATTTTATAGAAGAAACAGTATCTTGGCAAACTTTTCTTTCAAATATTTTTCTTTAAAACTTATCAACTCCCCAGTATTTTTTTGCATAATTCAGACAGAACAAAAATCTCAATGAGTTGAATTAAAAAAAATCATTTATAGACTATTCAATATTCTTTTTATAATTTAGCATTTGTTGAATTAATTTTCCTTTAGCAATCTGTTTTACCATCTATAGAGTAAGATAAAATGGATAATAAAATGTGTGAAAGATAATTTCAAAACAGTAAACACCACCTTAGTAATTATCATTTGATACAATTCAAAATTCTATTACCACAAAATCATATCTATAAATTCTTTATATAGATAAATTGTTGAGTTATGAAAATCTAAGTGAAACAAATATAGAAATGTTTTCGATAACACAAACATATCTATTTTCAGAATTATCATTTGTACTAACCCAGCATTCATTAAAAGAATGCATATATATACAAACATATACATATATATAAACACATATACATATATACAAACACATATACAGATATGTATATATACATATATAATTTATTTACTTATAATAAATACATATATATTTAAATATTTATATTTTTAAATTCTGCATATAACATGAAATAAATGTTTTAAGAATGTATGGCACTATTATTTTTTGTCACATTCAACAAATGAGGTACAGATCAGTAAAGTATGGCTATATATAAAGTGTAGAGAAATTAACTGAGTAAAAACTAGGGATCATTCAAAATTAAATTAATTAAATGCAAAGAAGTTTCAATAAGATATTAAGCTTGTATAATAGACCACATGTCAATAATGTCTGCTATTCAATAACTCCTGATTCATAGATGTTGCTTATATTGTTCTGGTATGAGTAATGATTTTAAACTTTTTGTGTTATATTCCAAATTATTTCCAATAGACTGAAGTTACATTTATATTCTTTAAAAAGTAACAGCTATTCATAGCAGGAACTTGTCCCATGTATCCAGAGGCATAACATAAATGGCTCTCACTGTTTTATGAATTTGATCCATGGAATGCTGAATGACTCAGTGATAGATTCCCAGAAGACATTCAAAGGAATTGTTTCACAGGACATTCATGATAACACTGCAAGGACTGAAGCATAACTGCGACAGTTTTCACAAGTCTTTTAAACTAGAAATCATGTGAACAAGAGAACTAAATTTCAAAGAAAAGACACAGAATTAAGTAAAGGTATTCATAGGTGAAAAAGAAGCAGTACATTCTGTGTTAAATCATATATATACACATATATATATATATATTATATATGCATATATATACTATATATATATATATATATATATATAATATATATAGTTAGAATGAGAAGGAAAAAGCATAAAAGAAAGAATAAAACCAAAAGTATTTTCACATTTCAATTCCAGATCATAAAAACTAAATTGTAATTAAAAAAATGAATTGTAATGGTTTAAAAGTAAATTAAAATAATTGATTTTCTTTGGAAATTTCTCTGTTTTTCTCAGCTCTTTCATAGTCTTTCTATTTTATGTATACAATCTTTGTGTTATCTATGTGTCCATTCTATTCAACAGAGTCTATATTGTTTAAGTCCATGAAGAAATTCACTTTTCAGGATGCAATTAAATATCAAGAATACTGGCATATAGTTCCAAAATGATAGTCAAGTTTTCTGCGGTTATGCTGCATAAACAAGTATTCACGGAATTTATGCCCATGCTTCTTACCACATGACATGCCATTTATTGAAAGAACTGAGGAATGAGTTAAAATATTTTAACTTATATGGAAATGAGAACAGTGAAAGGAAGCAATGCAGTATATTATTTTGGTAAATGCAATTATAGAATTGTAAGACTAAGTGTGGTGGCACATGCCTTTGTTCCCAGCCCTGGGGAGGCAGAGGCATCTACATAGGATGTTCCAGTGATCCAGGGATACACAGGGAGACACTGTCTCAGAATCAAAGACCAAACCAAACTGTAGGCTTCTGACACTGAAAGGAACAAACTTGCTTCCTTTTGGTTTTAACTACATTTTTACCAATAGTTTTAGCCTCTCCACAGATAGGATGTGAACAGGTACAATAACAGCCTTGCTGGGTGATGAAAGCAGTGCTTATAACTTCATTAACAGACTAAGTGGACAGGTGAATCTCAAACTTTTTTTCAGACTTACGTTATCAAAGTGAATCTGTTGGAAAGAGAGGAGATGTGAGTGACTTCAGCCCACTAGTTACCCAGGATACTTTGAGCTCTTTTTACCTTCATGGTAATCATTGTACTAGGAATATAACTGCTCTGCCAGTTAAATCCCTTTGCAGTTCACTGAGTCCAGGCATAGGCCTAAAACTGGAGTGTGCATGGGTATGACATTTACAACCTGCATGCAAGTTCCCAAGCATACCTCTTTCACTTCACTCTACTTTTTGCCTTACGATGCCAAAACTATCATCCTTGAAAACATGTGCATAATAGTTAGATTATACACACTGAGTAGATTGTATTCACACACACACAAACGCATACACCACACACACGAGAGAGAGAGAGAGAGAGAGAGAGAGAGAGAGAGAGAGAGAGAGAGAGAGAGAGATGGAGACCACCAATTAAAGAAAAAGAGGCCATGAACTTGAAAGAGTGTGATAATACAAGGGTGGGTTTAGAGAGAAGAAAGGGAGGGAGGAAAGGGAGATGGAAAAGGTGTAATCATATTAAACTATCAAAATAAAAGATAATCAGTGATTATCATATCTCACAAAGCCACCTGTTGGTGCTAGAGGCTCTAAGCTCACCTGTGTCTGTGAAAGTAGCAGGAGTTCCAGGAACACAGAAGATGCAGGGCATTCTATATCTGCCACACTTGCATGGGATTATTTGCTATAGTAGTCTGGTTTCCTCATATGCTCTCTCCAATAAATTTCCTTCTCAGTGTGCTGCTTCTTTTGCTTTCCTTTGCAAAAGTCAGTGGATTTGTGTTGTTCTCAGAATAAAGTTAAAATGCCTCATCATACATTTCACGTTAGATATTTCTACTCTCTCTGTTATACATAACATATAAACAATATTGCTTGTTGAATTTTTATAGCACTTGATATTTGTAAGCTTTTCTGATATTTGTTAATGTCTTTAACTTCCTAGTATAGCATCTTTTTTCGAGTGCATATTGATTCTTCATGTCAGGGCATCTACTGCAGGCACGGCTCTCAGGATCTAGACATTAACAACTGTTTCCTATAACAATAGAAATAATTTTAACACAACTCTTAGCATGCATCCTTTATCGTAGCATATATGGCATATATGATTTTCTTCAGTAGTTCATATATTTCTGAAGAACGGAGAGAATAATTTCTTGTCTGACTGAGGATTTTCAGAAAAATATTGACTTTCAAAAAGAACAGTGTCTTTCATGGCCAGGGATATATACTTGAGAAACTAGAGTGAAACCTAAACCTAAGCAGGTAGATCACAGAAAAGGTGGCCTCATTATTAATGGTGCTAGGAACCAAATGTCCACATAAGAAAGAGTCAAATGATATCCCTGATTTACTTATAGCACAAGAATTATTTTTTTAAAAAGGTAAGCACAGAACTTTTGAATCTCAGAGTGGCAAGTGTAAAAGAAATAGGTCAAAATGTAAACACAGGCAATGACTTTCTGAATAGAACTCCAAGAGGCCAGCAAACAGTAGCATGAACTGACAAGTGATTCACGTTGACTGAACCACTGAACAGCTAAGCACTTACAGAAGCATACAAAGAAAGGTAAGAAACTCAAGCCATGACAGAACTATAAATTAGAACATTGAGATGACATCTCATTCCATTAAGAATGGACAATCATGTGTCCATAAGTGTGTGGATTTATGTCTGAATCTTCAACTTGGTCCCATTATTCATGTCTATTTTTATGCCAATAACATGCAGCTTTTATTACTATACTACTGTATTACAGATTGAGATCAAAGATGGTGAAAGGGAAGTCCATTTTTTTTTTCTGGGTATTTTAGCTATCCTGGGTTGTTTGTTTTTCCAAATGAAGTTGAGCGTTGTCCTTTCAAGGTCTGTAAAGAATTGTATTGAGGAATGAGAGATCTTCCCATCTTCTGAGATCTTCTTCAGTTTCTTCAAAGACAAAATGGTTTTGTCCTGAAAGCCTTTCGTTTGCTTAGTTAGAGTCACCTCAAGGTATTTTATGTTATTGGTGGAAATTGTGAAGGGTATTTTTTCCCTGATTTCTTTCTCAGTCCATTGTCATCTGTAAATAGGAAGACTACTGCTTATTTTGAGTCAATCTGGAGACAGACACTTCACTTAAGTTGTTTATTATCTGTAGGTGTTACCTGGTAGAATTTTTGGGGTTGTTTATATATAATATCATATCAAGTGCCAATAAAGATACATTGACGTCTTCCTTTCCAAAGTGTATTCCTTGATCTCCTTCTACTGTCTTATTGCTCTATCTAGAACTACAAGTATTATATTTAACAGGTATGGAGAGAGTGGGTGACCTCTTTTTCCTGATTTTTGTTGAATTGCTTTGAGTTTCTCTCCATTTGATTTGATGTTGGCTGTGGGCTTGATGTAAGCTACCTTTATTATATTTAGGCATGTTCTATATGCTCCTACAGATTGGAATAGGGGCTCTCTGACCCTTCTGCCTGCCCTTGGGACTCTTTTCCTCCTTTTGGGTTTCCTAGTTCACCCTTTATGCAGGGATCAGTGCCTGACCCTGTTCCATCTTGTTGTGCTCTGTTTGAGCTGTAATGCTAAGAAGACATTTCTTATCTGGGAAAAGATGAGGTACCCTACTTGGGAAAGAGAGGAGGAGATGGGGAAACTAAGATGAATGGAGGCATAGGAGGAGGGGGTTGGATGTATTATATGAAAAGAGAAAACAAAAAATAAAAGAATGGGTATCATTAAAACAACAAATAAACAAAGAAAGAATGTTGATAAGTTTGGAGGGGTTAAAAGAACTCTTATATCCTGCTAGTAAAAATACAAATTGTCCTTCAGTGAAGGAATTTTGTATGGAAGATCTATACAGAAGTTCTTCAAAACACAGAAAATAGAAATATCATTGGTTTAAGCTATACTACAATTGTGTATGTACTGGAACAAATCAGACATTTGTTATGTTGATTAAGTAACTATCAATACATAAAAAAATGGTAAGGATATATGTTACAGAAGCATGATTTAGAAAAATACAATTGTATCATCTGCAAGAAATGTATGAAACTGGAGATACCATGTTAAATGAAATAAATTAGGTTTAGAAAGATAATAGGGGCTATTAGTGAATAGGAAGCATATCAGGGACAGAGATGGAGAGAAAAGAAGAATCAATATAATCCAAGCCATGTTATAGAAAGGTGCTACAGTTTGCAATTTAGTGTACAATAAAAAAGGAGTAGCAGAGAAAAACAAATTTCAAGTAGTTTGTAAAATAATCTTAGAAAGTGAATAAAATGTTTATAAAAAATTGTTTAGTGTGCCTTATAATATTTTTCAGTGGTATTTGGCTAAGAGTTTCAAGTTATATAATTGTGTAGAAAAAAAGTCTCACTTTTTAAAAACATTTAAGGTTAAGGAGCCCTTTCTATTAGCAGGTTTACTGAAAGGATATAATACTTTTGCACAATAACTCCTAAGGAATATATTCTCACTAGATCATACCAGTTAAAACACTTTGAAGTCACAAATAAAAGGTAGTACTTTTCTGTCAAGTAAATTTCACTGTTTCAATCTCAAATCATATATCTTGATGACTTTTTAGTTAATGTGTGCCATTAATGATGTTGATCACAGCAATTACAATTTTGTTGAAATGACCCAAGTTGACATGGTAGCTTAAGATATGAATTTTCTTCTCTTTGAAAATTAATTTAAAAAATATTTATAATCATTTTGAGCATTTAACATATTATTGTTCTTAGTAAATATTTTGTAGGATATTCAGATAAGTACAGAATTAAAAATTGTCAAAATGATGGCTTCATTAATTCTTTCCTTTAATGTATATGTGGTTTGGGTTCAAGAAGGCTAGGTCAAAGAACATGTGAAGAATTACTGTAAAAACACATTTTCATTTTGATAAATCCTTTTTGCAATATACAGATTATTATTAAAAACTGAAGTTGTTTTTTATAATTTGACTGTCTTTGATATAAATTGACAGTATAATTTTCTACATATTAACATTATCAAGAAATTGTATAATGTCTCTGACTACTTAGGAAAATAACTGAATCACGAAAGGCAATTACTTAACTGTAACTCAATTTTAACATTGAGAAAAGTATTCCAATCTGGTGGTACAGCTTCCTGCAGCACACTTTGGTAGAATACTGCGCCATAGATTTGCAAATGTAGAGACACTGGCAGAATGGATCGAATTTGTCACTGTATGCTGACACAAATTTTTATGGAGTTCTCTTAATTCAGTTAAGATCACTGAAAAAAAAATAAAGGCAAGGCACTCATAATCAAATTTGCACTAATAATTTTGGATTAATTTATCAAACAAAAATGAACAGAAGGCACTGAATTTTATGGATCATCTAAGAGTAAATGATCCTCTTGATGTGAAACTCATGAATTGGTTATAGCAGATGAATATGTTAGAACATAGAATATGTCCTATATGATATTTCTGAAATCATTATAGTGCCATTTCTAGCTTAATTGATTAATTAATTGATTCATTGAAAATATACTAAAAGTGTAATGTAAAACTCTTCACTATGTATAAGGAATAAAAAATATACACAAATATTTGGGATGCTTTAGAAAACCTCGAGAGAAATACCTTCTCTTGCAATTATCATCTTTGAAGGAGACAGATGTCACATGCAAATTAAGACTACTCAATTAATTGATAAACATTAATTCGAATGACTAGGCAGAGTCTCAGGAATTCTCAAGGGACAGTGGCTAACTGGAAATTCAGGAAGAGAGTGAGGAACTCTGTCATACCTAGGCTTTAAAGCAGTAGTGAGACAGGGAATGGGCTGCCCTGGGGCTAGATATTTCGCAGTGGTTATAAGACATCTATACTCTGTGCCCTTGAGACACTTTCACTTTCACTTGTATATCCAAAGCCTAACCAGTTTCTTAGTTGAAACCACAAGGAGAAGGAGGTCATCTAAGTGCCCCGGTTATTAACACCTCCAAAGGCAGAGTAGAGAATGGCTGCCCGGAGGGGATGTTAAAAAGAAAAAAAAAAATCCTAGCACAGGGCTTCCATATAGTTTGGGAATGTTGGAACTAGAAATGGCATAGGTATAAGAGGGATGAATCAGGATTCAAAACTGGGCTGGTTTGATTGCAGAGCCTTTTCCTGCTTTCAGTGGTGAGTGATAATTAGCTTCCTCTGTGAAAGGATTGCACCATATTAAGAAGCTCCATTACAGAGACAGAAGAAATGCAGTAGTGTTGATAACAGGTGGGTTGCATGGCCTCTGGCCTTCGTTTTTCTTTCGATATCAAAAGAAGTGAAATGGAGTCACTGGTTCTTCTAGCATTTTTATTCTTTAACATTGGCTTCATCCTCCAGTGGAAATTGTAAGAGGATGCTACAGGAGCATCAGGAAAGGAAAGCAGCTATTCATTTAAAGACATTGGTTATAGTAGCAAAGCAAGTTTCTTGATTCAATCTGTTCTTTTCTGAAGCAAACACATTCTTTGGTCCTGCCCATCTTTCACTTGTGGGAGGTTTGGGATGGGTTATGCACTTAATTTCAGTGTTTTAACATGAGATAAAACAATAGACAGTGTCCAGTCAGTTCAAAAAATGTCTATTGTTTTATCTAGTCAGTGCAAAGATTGCTTGTATTTTATATACTCTTATTTTCACTATTCTGAATCTGAAGCACCATAAAAATACTAATTTTGTCTTATCACAAAGTTTGAAATGATCAGAAAGTACTTTGGAAAAGATGAAACCCAAATTTTCTTTCAGCCTTGCATATGTAGAAAAATTCTATAAAACTCCAGTATCAGAATCCACACATAATAATGGATGTTACCGTGCATTCATAAACCCCTTATGTTATCCTACAGGCTCATTTCCCATTGTTGTCACTGTGCAACAAAGGACAGCATAATAACTCTGATCTTCAATTCGTGATTGCACACACTGAGATGCTAATTTGATATAATTGGGTGTACTTCATGTTGGGACAGCATTGGTTTGTGTTCAGAACTCTGAAGATTATATTTAGTAGTGCTTAGAAAGGGTAGAATAAGCTCCACAAGTGCTCCCACCAGGCTCCTGAGTCATCCTTTCTGTTAGCCGTGGACATTGTTAACAGTTCAAGCAGCCAATGCTGAGAGACAAAAACACTGTAGATCTTTTACTCAGGACAAGATTAATTGAATCTAAATCGGAATGTTCTTCAATTTCTATGGTACATCTGTTTGGTGACACAAAGTGTATGAACTTTGAACATGCTAAGAATTTTCAGTTTTGTAAAACTATCTGAACAAGGTGTAATCCTGGTAAATTCTTAGTAGGTCAGTATTTCGTTCATATTATTTAATTTCTAAATATGCACACATGCAATATCAAGCATTATTTGTTATGAAAGCTGAAGAGTCTGAATTCTTAACTTGTGTTCTTTCAGGATACTTTTTCCACCACCACCCTGGTTTGTTTTGGAAGTTTAATCGTCGTACTAATCCTCTTCCAAAAATGAAATAACAACAAGCACTAATCTATCATAAACAATAGGATTGGACTTCGGTTTTATGTAATGGTTGGCTGATGTTTGTGTGTTTTAGATGAGGTCATGATTTATAACCTAAACTGTCATCAAGCGTGCCATCTTTCAGCCTCTGCCTTCCAAGTCTGAGAATTACAGGTCTGCAAGACTATGCCTAGTTGACTAAGACTTTTGAACTATCCTTTCTGGGAGGAAAGATGAGTTTTATTTTGTGTGAGGGTGGAAAATAAATGTACTTATGTACTAATGTATCCAAGAAGGCAGTATGTATGTATATATATATATTAATATTATATTCCCTTCATAAGATCAAGATGCCCATTTTCTGTATTAAAGTTCTTTAGAAAAATTTTATGTGCATGTGTGTGTGTGTGTGTGTGTGTGTATGAATGATGATTTATTACAAAAATAGATTCAATTGATTCTGGAAGCCTATGCAATCCTGTTTTCTATTCTCACTGAAAATTGAGGAAAAAGAGTTGTGTAATTAGTGCCACTCTTGGAGACTGTGAATTCAGAAGCTGCTATTATATGTTTCAGAAGCATTGAAGCTAGGAGCTCTGATGTCCACATTTGGAGTCTATGTTCCAGCTCAAAAAGACATAAGTTACCCTTCTTACACCTTTGCATACTTTATAGGCTCTCAATGAACTAGAACTATCTACTCGTGTTCATGAGAAGAGTCTTTTCCTCTCAATCCATCAGTTCAAATGTTTATCTTTCAAAAAGCATAGACACCCCAGAAATACTTTTACTATTGATTTAGACACCCCTTATCCCTGTCAAATTGACATAATATAAACCATCATATTGTCCTACTGCTAGATACATGAAATGAACTCCACTAAATAGTTACTTGCCCCTCTGTCTTAGCAACATAAAGTCTGCCATGGGAATTAATTTATCCCAGGGAACAGAGCAAGAATTGCTGTGGCATCTGTGCAGAAATCCATGATTTACTAAGTAGCTCAACCATTGCCTTTTCCCTGGCCGATGGGCAGTATGTTCTAGAACTGAGTTATTTCTTCAACATGTATTATGTACAAAACACAACAGGCAAAGAAAAACCACATGTCTCATAGTGCAAAACAGCAGTCACAATAACCCCAAAGTAGTAAAGTAACTAAGCTTTGAACGTATCATCTAGGAAAATCTTTCCATTGTAAGACTTTCATCTAAACTCTTTTCTCCTTTTACACTTTTTAAGCTGTATAGTAAATATATGGGGACAATCAAAGCATTTCCACTGAGATGCTAAATCAAAGAGGTCAGCATTATAAAAAGTAATTTAATTTGTGTCAGGGCAATTAATGAGAAAAACAAATTAAAATCAAGATGTGTCCTGTGGTTTAAGCACATGAAGTATTTTTTGCATGAATCAGAAAGTAAAGATTTCATCTTGAGGACCTTCATATAGTTACCATATAGCTCCTTGCCACTGATATGATGAACACACCTATTTTAACATGGGGACATAACCACTCTCTGAAACAGAGGATGGGTCCTTTTTTTTTTTTTTTTTTTTTCATCTGTTGTCTTCAAACCATTCCCAGTGAACGCCAAAATATCCTTGTTTTATGAGTTGTCTATCCAATTTATCTTGGGCAAGAACAATTTGTAAGGGAGCTTTTTACTCTTTTCACTTTTTGATGATGTACTTGAATGAGGTTAGCTCATCCTCCAAACTACCCTTGACCCAAAGAGAACTAGGGTAAAATATTGATCTTCAAAGCTACGAATCCAAATTGTTCTATTGCAACACCACCAAGGAATGTACATTAGAAAAAAATTGCCAGAAGCTTTTAAGTTGTCAGAAAGGGCAGGATCTTCATAGATAAATTATGTGAGTTTCCCTATTCTTTTCTTTCTTAGGAAAAAAAGTTTTACCAAAACGTATAACCATGAATCTATCTGTGCTGTTTGGGTGCATTTACAATAAGAGCCCTTAATACTTTATAAAGCATCATCCTGACTAATAAATGGTTTATTTTATCTCCCATCATCTGTGTCTCTGAATACATCTTAACTCATTCAGGTTTCCATGGCAAGAATCTGCGTGGTTCATAACGTGCTTTATTTGATTAATTATTTATCATATATACTTATGATATTTTACTTAAATTGGATTTTGACATTAAAACACCATTATAATGAAATTTGCCTTTAAATGCTCATATTGAATTAATATTCAATGTGTTATCAAAAGGTTAGGATTTGTAGGAAAGAATGATGTATTAAGCTAGTAATGTCAATGTATAATTTATCATTTTATTTTTTAATAACACTAACTTATTTTGTAGTCCTTTTTGTATGCCAGAAATAATTCTGAGGGCTTTATATATTTTATTTCATTTATGCTTTAAAAAACAAAGTGCTACTACTATTATGTTTATTTTATATACAAAACAATAGGCACAAGTGTAAGCTGCTGTGGCATCTCAGCAAGGAAAACAAGGAGCAATTTTCATAGATTTAAACTCTGCCAGACCTTACCAGAGGGAACCACTATCCTGGTAAGTGCCATACTAGACAGTGGAAATGGGAGCATCTGTACTCAGATGTTTTAATTGATTCAGAACACCTCAGGTATTCTACTGATAGCATATGTAGATCACTACCAACCAACAACCCACACATAAATCTAACACCTGTAAACAATATAAAACCCCAAGACCTAGGGTAGCCCCTCACCGAACAGCGCATTTAACAGTTATTTTATACAAAACTAAAAATAAGCTTCTGCAACACACAGGTACAATAATAAACTCATCTGTGCACACACAATAGATGTACTGTAATGAAATAAACCCTTTTAAAAGCAAAATAGAATAAAACTGCCAAGATTAGTTATCCCTCCCATATTTCCAACCTTCTATCAATGTACTCTAAATAACAATATTTGAGAATTTTATTTTTAAATTTCTGGGAATTTCCTGCATGCTTTCTGCATTCACATAATACTCCCTCAGCTCCTCCTATATGTCTACCCTTATCAAATGACCTCTTATTTTTTAGTTACATCTAGTGTTGGTTATCTTGATATATCCTTAAGGCTGACCACTTGAGATTGGACAGGTTTTCAATGTCTTAATTTTCAAGAAGACTGATTCTCCCTCTCTCAGTAATTATTTATTGGCCATAGCTCTTCATCTAGGGCTGTGACTCTGTAAGTTCTCTTCTATTAATGTGGGCAAGTCAAGTGTTGTTATCATTATTTAGGTCTAGTTTAGGCAACTGTATGAACTCTTAAGAATTTCATTTATCCCCAAAGTCCAAAACTACCTCCATTTTCCTACCCCCATCCCTTCTGGCTACTGCTTCTGAGTTAAAGAGACAAACTCTGGTAGACAGATCCTGCCCTGGTAAAAGCAGAGCAAGTCAGGTCCAGGAGATCAGTCCCAGAGACCAACTCGGGTTCACAGCCATGACCCTGGCATTCTCTACACAACCCAGCCAGGAGACCTGCATGCAGACCCTGCTCCAGATAAAGCCACAGGAGCCAACCAGAAAAACACTCTCTAAGACCCAGCCCCCAACTCAGAAGGGTATGCCCTGTTGGTCAAAGACTAAGGCAGCCACCAGAGCTTCAGCACCTACCTTGGGCAGAGATGCTCCTGTTCAACAAAAGGCCACAAAACACAGAAGACCAGAGAAGATGAAGAAACCAAGAGAAAAATAAAAAAAAATCACTCATCCACTAAAGACAAACCTAAGAATTTATCACCTAAACCATTAATCACTCCAAACTAAGATGACTAAATGCTGGTGTATGAACAAATGGACAGCACCCAGGGCTATATGTCACCTTCAAAGTCCAATTACCCTACTACAACAAGTCCTGAACACTCTGACAGAGCTGAAACACAAGGAAAAAGATATTAAAACCAACTTTATGAAGATAATAGAGGTCTTTAAAGAGGAAATGAATAAATCCCTCAAAGAAGTCAATAAAAAGGCAAACAAGCTATGGGAGGAAATGAGTAAACTCATTAAAGAAATGCAGGAAAACACAAGAAAACAATTAGAAGAAATGAGTGAACCCCTTAAAGAAACCCAAGAACAAACAGACAAACAATTGAAGAAATGAACAAAACTGTTCAAGAACTGAAAATGGAAATAGAAGCCATAAAGAAAGCACAAATAAGGGAATTCTGGAAAGAAAAACCCAGAAAAGTGATAAAGAACTATAGACAAAAGCTACAGCAGTAGAATATAAGAGATAGAAGAAAAGCTCTCAAGAGTTGAGGACACTATGGAAAAAAATAGGCACATCAGTAAAATGAAACATCAAATCCAAGAAAAACTACTTACACAAAGCATCCAAAATTACAGCTGACTACTTCTCAATGGAGATTCTAAAAGCCAAAGGGGTATGGATTGATGTGTTACAGACTCCAAAGGAATACAGATGCTAGTCCAGACTTCTATACCCAGCAAAACTTTGAATCACCATAGATGAAGAAAACAAAATATTCTATAACAAATCCAAATTCAAGCAATATCTATGTACAAATCCAGTTCCATAAGAGACACTAGAAGGAAAACTCCAACCCAAGAAACTTAACCAAACTCATGAAACCAAACTCAGGAAATATATGATTGCATACCATCAAAACAAACAGAAATCACACACACACACAAACACACACACACACATACACACACACACACCCCAAACCAACAATAACTAGAAAATAACAGGACCTAATAATCGTTTGTCTTTGATACGTCTCAACATCAAAGGACTCAATTCCCCAATAAAAAAACATAGACTAACAGAATGGGTTTGAAAACAGAAACCATCCTTCTGTGGCATACAAGAGACACACCTTACCATCAAATATAAACACCTCCAAGTAAAGGAGTGGGAAAAATTCTCCAAGCAAATGGACCCAAGAAGCAAGCTGGTGTAGCCATTCTAATATCTAACAAAATGGACTTGAAAGCAAAATTAATCAAAACAGACAGGGAAGGACACTGCATACTCATAAAAGGAACAATACACCAAAAGGATATTTCAATTCTTAACATATATGCCCCCAACAAAAGGGCTACCATGTTTGTAAAAGAAACATTGCTAAAGCGTAAAACACACATTGAGTCACACACATGGATAGTGTCAGACTTCAGTACCCCACTTTCACCAACTGACATGTTATCCAGACAAAAGCCAAACAGAAGAATGTTGGAATTGACAGATATTATAAACCAAATGGACCTAACAGATATCTACAGAACATTTCACCCCCATACAAAAGCATATACCTTCCTCTGATCACATCATAGAACTTTCTCAAAAATTGGACACATTCTTGGGCACAGAACAAGTCTCAATATATACAAGAAAATTGAAATAACTCTCTGAATCTTATCAAACCATCACTGGTTAAAACTGCCTTTCAACAAGTAACAACAGAAAGCTCATAGTTTCATGGAAATTGAACAACTGTCTACTGAATGATGATTTGGTCAGGACATCAATAAAGAAAGAAATTAAAGGCTTTCTACAATTCAATGAAAATGAATCTGCAACATACCCAAACTTACGTGACACAATGAAAGCTGTGCTAAGAGGAAAATTCATAGCACAAAGTGCTTACAAAAAAGAATGGAGAGATCACATACTATCAAATCAACAGCACATTTGAAATCCCTAGAATAAAAAAGAATAGAGAACACTCAAAAGAAGTAGACTGCAAGAGATAATCAAACTGAGGGCAGAAATCAGTAAAATAGAAACAAAAAGAACAATACAAACAATTAAAAACAAAAGAGCTGGTTCTTTGAGGAAATCAATGAGATAGACAAACCCTTAGACAGTAAGATAGACAGTAAGAATATCTAAATCAATAAAATAAGAAATGAAAATAGGATATAACCATAGACAGCAAGGAAATCCAAAGAATTATTAAATCATACATTAAAAACCTGTATGACCTAATGATTAAAATCCAGTTTCCATGAAATTGGAAAATCTAAAAGAAATTCAAATTTTCATGATAGATAACATCGATGATTAAATTAAGATCAGATAAGCAATCTAAACAGACCTATATCCACCAAGCAAATAGAAAAGGTCATTAAAAGCCTCCCAACCAAAAAAATCCCAGCTACAGAAGGTTTTAGTGCAGAATTTAGTAGATATGCCAAGAAGAGTTAACACCAATACTCCTCAAATTATTCCACAAACTAGGAGAACAAACACTGCTAAACTCATCCTATGAGGCCACAGTAACCCTGACACAGAAATCTGATAAAGATTCAATAAAGAAAAATATTACAGATAAATCTCCCTCATGAACATAGATATAAAAATACTCACAAACCAAGTCCAAGAACACATCAAAAAGATCATCCACCATGATCAAGTAGACTTTATCCAAGAGATGCAGGGATGGTTCAATGTATCAAAATCAGTACGTGTAATCCACCACATAGACAAACTGCAAGAGAAAAACCACGTGATTAGCTCACTAGATGCTGAGAAATCTTTTGACAAAATCCAATACTCATTCATGATAAAAGTCTTAAAGAGATTAAGGATACAAGGAACATACCTAAACATAATACAGGCTATTTCCAGCCTACTGAAGACATCAAGTTAAATGGAGAGACACTCAAAGCAATTCTACTAAAATAAAGAACAAGGAAAGGTTGCCCTCTTTCTCAATATCTATTTAATATAGAACTTGAAGTTTTAACCAGAGCAATAAGGCAACAGAAGGAGATCAAGGGAATACAGACTGGAAAGCTAGAAGTCTAAGCATCCTTATTCATAGATGATAGGATAATGTATATAGGCAACCCCAAAAGATCTACCAAGGAACTTCTACAGCTGATAAACAACTTCAGTGAAGTAGCTGGCTATAAGTTTATCACAAAAAAATCAGTAGCCCTCCTGTATACAAAAGACAAATTGAGAAAGAAGTTAGAGAAACAACACCGTTTACACCCTTTGTACCTATAGCCACAAACAACATAAAATATCTTGGAGTGACTCTAAATAAGCAAGTGAAAGACTTATTTGAAAAAACATTTAAGTCTTTAAATAAAATAATTTAAGAAGATCTCAGAAGATGGCACAAAAACAGTCATATTGATCAATGGAACCGAATTGAAGACCCAAACATAAATCTACACACTTAAGGACGCCTGATCTTTGATAAAGAAGCCAGAAATCCACGCTGGAAAAAAGACAGCATCTTTAACAAATGGTTCTGCTCAAACTGGATGTCTGTAAGTAGAAGAAAGCAAATAGACCCATAATTGTCACTCTGCTCAAAACTCAAGTCCAAGTAGATCAAAAATCTCAACACATAACCAGAAAAATTGAACCTGATAGTAGAGAAAGTGGGGAATAGCCTTGAACACATTGGCACTGGCGATAACTTCCTTAAGAGAACACTGATAGGTGAGGCACTAAGATCAACAATTAACAAATGGGACCTCATGAAACTGAAAGCTTCTGTAAGACAAAAGACATGGTCATTAAGACAAAAAGGCAGGGAATGATGTTCACCAATCCCACTTCTGATAGAGGGTTAATATCCAAAATATATAAAAGACTCAGGAAATTAGACATCAACAAACCAAATAATCCAATAAAAAAAAATAGGGTACTAAACTAAACAAGAAGTGGAATCTCAACTGACTGAGAAACACTTAAGGATGTTCTTAGGTATCAGAAAAGCAAATCAAAACTACTCTGAGATTCCATCTTAGATCTGTAAAAGTGGTTAACATCAATAACACAATGACATGACAGCTCATGCTGGGAAGGTTGTACAGCAAAGGAAACACTCCTTCACTGCTGGTGGGAGTGCAGACATGATAGCCATTATGGAAATTAATATGGCAACTCCTCAGGAAATTGGAACTTGTCCTACCTCATGACCCAGCCTTTCCGATCCTGGGCATATACCCAAAGTAGATTCCATCCTACCAGAAGGATATTTGCTTAACTATGTTCATATCAGCTTATTCATAATATCCAGAAATTGGAAACAACCTAGATGCTCCTAAACTGAAGAATGGACAGAGAAATTGTGGTGCATTTACACAACGGAGTACTGCTCAGCTATTAAAAACTGACTGCATGAATTTTGGAGGTAAATGGATGGAACTAGAAAAAATAATTCTGAGTGAGGTAACCCAGTCCCAGAAAGACAAAATCGGCATGTACTCACTTATATGTGGTTATTAGCTATTAGGCAAAGGACAAACGTGCTGCAATCCACAGACACAGAGACACCAAGCAACAAGGATGGCATCAATGGGGACACAGCGATCTCCCTGGTAAAGTGGAAATGGAAGAGATGGTGCAGGTGGGCTGAGGAAGGATAGGAATGGGAAGAGAAGAGACCAGGTGTGGGGAGAGTGAGGGAAGGAAGGAATATATGGAGAGAACCAGTATTTGAAGATATAAAGGGAGGGGGATCTGGAGACTGACGGCAGTGGAAACGCACTGGAGTCCACAATGGAGACACTGGTGAGGACCTCTAATGGGTCATCTCTTGTAACCTGCAAGGCACCCAGGGGAGGGAACTGTACACCACCCCAGCCACAAAACCTTCAACCCATTCTCCCTACAGGATCCTTTGAGACAATGGAAAGGCAGAACCCCATGCCAAAGGAGAGAACCCATGCCTGATTCTGCAAGGCAGGCCAGGAACTAGAGACTGGATATTCAGGAGAAATGTTCTAATTATATCCTGTTCTACTCATAGATAGGTACCTAGCCCAGTCTCCAGCAGTGAGGCTTCTGCTGGCAGCTCCAGAAAACTAGTAGAAGATGTGAAAGAAGGATATTGGAGACCAGAGGGGTCGGGGACATCCCGGGAACAAGATCCACAAAGCCAATGGACCAGTATTCATGAGGTCTCTCAGAGCTTGAAGCAGCAGACAAAGGAACTGCAGGGTCTGCTAGGTATGTTTTGTGGTCATCTGGCTTGGGGTTCTTGCACAGAACTTACATGCCAGAGTGTATGTGGGGGTTCTTTTGTCTGCCCTTGGGACCTATTTTCTCCAGCTGGGTTGCTTAGACCACTCTCGATGTAGAGATTAGTGCCCAGCCTTGTCCCGTTTATTGTGCCTTGTTTGAGCAGTAACTCTGAGAGGACTGCTCTCTTCTATGGGAGAAGCAGGAATGGGAATGAGTAGGTGGGAGTGGGGAGGGAATATAATAGAAATAGATGGGGACGCTGGGAAGAATGGAGGGAAGGTAGGAGAGGTGTTGATATGTATTATATACAAGAGAAGAAAAAGAAATAAATTAAATAAATTTTAAAGGAAATTATCAAAGAACTAACAAAAATGAGAAAATGAAAATTTAAAAAGAATTTTATTATATAGGAACATGCCATAAAACAAATTTGACATCTAAATACTTATCCAGATTTTACTAATTTGTTAAAAATATCTGCCAGAATTTGTGTTTACTCTGAGCATAGTTGTGCTTTTTGCCTTAAGTTAATTCATGCATTATTTATGGGAACTATTCTCTATGTCAGGAGAAACAAAGAGGCAGATATAGTGATTTACTTATGCTGCTGACTCTATGTCATCAGTCTATTATGACAATAGACTTTCAAGTTAAGAACAGTGGCATAATGTTTATATGGATTTCTTTTTCTTTAGATTCTGAATCTGTCTTAGCATATAGCATGATATGGTATTTTTTCTACAAATAGTCCAATCATATTGTCACACAATGCATTTGTCAAGTGTCTCCAGGAAGCTTCATCTAAAATTGTCAAAAATAACTTACTGTTCAAACAGAACAGAATATTCCCTGAATTGTATTTTCCTATATCATTTTTGCAGATTTTTTTCTTATGTTCTACAGTGTCAGCTATGTTATATCTTCAACACTAAATTTTTCTTGCCTAAACTTTTATGAAAGCTGACAAGGTCACAGAATTATTGATTCAGTCAAGCAAAATTCACTCAAGAGATGTTTATGAGCCTGAATTCAACCATCCAGTGAAGAATATTCCATGATAAAATATACTTATCTAAATATATCTTAGTATTATACAGCTGTATGTTTTTGCAGATTTTTATGACTTAAATGAAATTGTTTAGCAAGTTAACTGCATGGCTGTAAGTACTGTGTTTTAGGTATTCATAATACAAAAATGATTACATTATTAAATAATATTCTCACCACACGTTGGCCAACTTGTTTTGAAATAAATATACATTTTTGTGGAGCATATGGTTTTTCTTCTCTAAAAGGATGGAAATTCAAATATAACTTGAGGAAAAAAACGTAGATAAATAAATTTTTATTGTATAATATCAGTTAATTATACTGATGAACAGGGAGGATCATCAATTTTTATGAATAAATCATGATTTAATCAGAAACCAACTATGACTTGTATGTTTGACTTCTGTAGCAGTATACTACAATCATTTACCCTCAATTTAGGGAAGGAGAAAGGAAAGACAGAAAGAAATCTTCACCACTTTTGCAAGTGGCCTGGATATAGAAAGAGAGAAACATAGAAAACTTCACAGCCTCTTTTTAGACTGTCCTAAGCTTGAAGAGAACTAGCTGACAGTGAGTCAGACTAGCATCTCAGCTCATGGTCTATAAACTCAATTTCTCCCACCTTTGTTCTTTTAGGAATTATCACACCAATAACAGCAACTCAACCAATGAATCACAAACCAATGCCCACACCAACTCTCAAGGTTCAGACCGTTTATGCACTTAGCCAACCTTTCATGCCCTAAACCAAAAGTTCCCATAAACCCCTGTAGCACGCAATCCCCAAAACAAGATACAGGTGCCAGAATGATTGCACCTAACCAAATTGTAGCCACCGGAATCAAGCATTCCAAATCCAATTCGTAAACAACTATACCACAGCTGAGGTAGGAACACAAACCTAATCCAAACACCATTTTGGGTCTTTAAAGAAATCAAAATTAAAAAGCAAAGGAAAATCAAACCTCTTCCAAGTGTTCCTCTACAAGCTTTCTATTATTCTGATGAACTATTTTCCAGCAAGGCTATTCTTTTTAGGGTGCCTTTTGTTCTCCATCTTTACCAATGATTCATATTTCAATTTTTCATTGTAATCACTGTGGATCTTGTACAATGGTTTGTCTTGTGCAATGGTTTGCATTTCACTAATACACCAATGCTGAGAAATATTCTAAGTATAATTACTCTAAGTATAATATTCTAAGGATAAGTCCTTATATACATATAGGTGTAGTTCACATTCCTCACTAAAGAAGACTTTTTTTTTTAACACATGGGACCCATTACTGAGCTGGATAGTCTTACGGCAAGTTGGAACAAGCTAAACTCATGTTAGAGGAGGGACCTCCATTAAGAAAATGCCTCTTTAATGTATGGGCCTGTAGGCAACCTGTAGGGCAATTTTAAAATTAGTAATCATTTGGGGAAAACCCAGACCATTGTAGATGGTGCTATTCCTGGGCTGGTAGTACTGTGTTCTGTAAAAATCAGGTTGAGCAAGCCATGAAGAAAAAGCCAGTAGCAGTACCCCTCCATGGCAACGGCATTAGCTTGTGATTCCAGGTTCCTGCCCTGTTTGAGTTCCTGGACTAAAATGTGGAAGTGTAAGTCAAATAATCCTTTCCTCCTCAACTTTCGGTTATGGTGTTCCATCAGAGCTAAGACAGAAATTGGTTCCAGGATTATGGGGTATTGCTGTGACAAACAGGACCACATGGTTTGGGGGAGGATTATGGAAGGACTTTGGAACTTTGGGCTAAAAAAGTCATTGACTGTTCAAAGCTAGCTGAACTTTTCTGTGGGAGCTTGTGATATAATGTTGACAGCAATACAGACAACAAAGGCCTGGTTTGTGAATTTGCAGAGGAAAATTTTAGAGTCCCCTAAATATTCTATCAGTGCTATTTTCTTTTTGACTTGAGAATCTGTGGTTGTGATTAGCTGGGGCTAAAGAATCACCTCTAATTAACATGAGACCAGAACTACAGAAATATAAAAGATTTGCTGGGACAATGGATGCCAGTCAGCTCCATTACTGATGGAGTAATTCTATTACTACACGGAATTCATAGTAATTAAGAAGAACCCAGAATCATTGAGGAGAAATTTTCTGGGAAGTATTTCCTCAGAGTCAGTACACAGAAGCTGAGTCAGAGGTGGCAGAGATCACACCTCACTCTGACAGCCAAACTTGGATCATGTAAGAGTCACAAGTTTTGAAGACAGAAGAGGTCATGAAGAACAGCTGAGCCTTGGCAATGTAAGAGTTCAGAGCATGTCATTGGTGAAGATACAGCCTTGGTAGAAGTTGAAGGCTCAGGATTGAAGAGGTCATGAAGGGAAGTTGAGGCTTGGAACCATGATGAGAGCCCAGGATAAGTTATTGGTGGAAGTGCAGCTCAGTTGCAACAGGAGACTGCAGCATTGTGGAGATGCCAGTACCATGGTACCATGGGATATCCACAAAAGAACAGTAACAGCTGTGGACTAGAGCTAGCCAGAGTTGGAAAGACAAGCTGCGTGTGATAGTCAAGGTTCCTAAAGTAACAAAACTTATTATATATATATATATATATATATATATATATATATATATATATATATATGATTTATTAGAGTGACTTACAGACTGTAGTTCAGCTAATCCTACAGTGGCTGACTGTGAAGAAAAAAGTCAAAGAATCTAGTAGTTGCTCAGTCCAAGGCTGGATCTCTCAGTATATACTGGAACTCCAAAGAAGTACACTCTACTGCTAATGAAGGAATGTGATAGTTAACAAGGTGAGAGCAAGCAGGCAAAGAGCAAAAGTTTCCTTTTTCCATGCCTTTATGTAGGCTTCCAGCAGAAGGTTTGGCCCCAATTGTACATGAGTGTTCCCATCTCAAAAAGTCTGTATTAAAGGTGTATCTCTCTACTTCATAGGTCTGAATTAGAAGTAGATATTCCTACTTCAAATTTAAAAAAACTTCCTCACAAGTATGCTTTCCATTTTGGGGGTTTTATTTAATTCCAGATATAGTCAAGTTGACAACAAAGAATAGCCATCATACTGTGTGTACTGTAGAATGCAGAGCCAGAGAAGTGACTCAGGTCCTATTGAAGAGCCCAGAAGATTGTGAAATAATTCCAGATGTTGGAAATTGAGTTTGATTTTTCTTTCTCCAAATTGTGACTGTGTTCTGGTTCTTCCCTCTTGAAGTAAGAAGGTATTTAGTTTTGATTTTACGGATTCTCGTTGCTGAGAGACTTTCCATTTTTAAAGAGATTTGGGGTTTTAAAAGATACTTTAGATTTTTAAAGTCAGGGAATTTTAAAGTATCTGCATTTCTAAAGACTGAGGAACTTTTTATGATTTGTAAAATGTTTCATATTATGATGTTGATATTAATAGATAATTTTGGGGATGAACAAAAAAGAAAAGGTATTGGCTTAACAGTGATGTGTTTGTGTGTCAAATATACAGGGGGTCAATTGTGCTGGATAATTTTATGACAACTTGACTCAAGTTAAAATCTTATGAGAGGAGGGAATATCAATTAAGGAATGCTTCCATAAGGTAAAGCTGTAGGCAAGCCTCTAAGGTATTTCCTTAGTGATTGATAGGGGAGGGCCCAGCCCATTGTGGATGGTGCCATCCCTAGGCTAGTAATCCTGGATTTTATAAAAAGAAAGCAGGTTTAGCAAGGTACGACAAGAAAGCCAGTAGCAGCACCCCTCCATGGCCTCTGCATCAGCTCCTGCCTTCAGGTTCCTGCCTTATTTGAGTTCCTGTCCTGACTTCCTTTGATGATGAACAGTGATGTGGAAATGTAAGCCACATAAACTTTTCCTTCCTAAGCTGCGTTGGTTATGTGGCTCTTCACAGCAACAGCAGCTTTAAGTAAGGCAATTGAAGAATCACAGACTAGAGAAAATTCATAGATCAACTGACCATGGGAATTTCTGTTTCCAGTTAATACATTTACAACCCAGCCCCTAATTTAAGGTTGGGGAAGGAACAGAAAGATCATAAGAGGTAGAGAACCAGAATATCTACACTGAAATAGACTCTCAAAAAACAAACAAAAAAAAAACGTAGAGGACAGGAAATGAGGGGGCGTTAAGCAGGTTCTATGACACAATTCAAAATCCAAAGTAATTCATCAGCCTTTCTAATTAACTCAGTCATTTTCAACCTTCCTAAGGCTGAATTCTTTAATAAAATTCCTAATGTTGTGGTGACTCCCAACCATAAAATTATGTTTTGCTTTTTTATAACTATATGTTGCTACTGCTATGAATCACAATATAAATATCTGAAATGCAGATGGTCATTGGTGAATCTTGTGAAAGGATTATTTGACCACTAAAAGGGTCATGACCCACTGGTTGAGAACTACTGAAACTAGATTTGAATGAGTGTGTACAAACAGTCCTTTCCCATTCTGTACATGAGAACCACCATTATTTGTATATATCCAAAGTTTTACCTGAAGACATAATATATAGTGAATTAGAATGTATGTGATTATCTCTGAATATAATTACCTTTTCTTCTATGAAATTACCTATCCTATACTCACCCCACCATTTGGGCAGAAGTGTCCAAGTTTAGGTTGAATATAGCTGAATGTACATGAATAAAATTTGAATTCTATTCTAGATTGAAAGAAGAAAGAAAGTATCATTCCCTCTGAAGTTCTGACTATTTTAATAGTGACAACAAGGATAGAAAGTACAGTGCTTGAACAGGGTTCAACTGATAACACCATCTAGATAATTCAGCACTCCTGGTGGAAATTTACATGGAGATGCCACAGATTTATATGTGAAGTGGTTAGTGGACACCTGTCACAGTTGCAAACCACAATGCTTTATGATGGTATGTATATTAGTTCTTTCACACTGAAATACAGATTATGAAAAATTAGTCACTTTGTTTATACATATATTGTGATTTTCAAACCAAAGGATTTTCTTTTTAGTAAAATCTAGTTCATCAAATTGTCAGTATTTAAATATTTCTACAAGATATCCTTTAAAAAATAACAGTGTAGAAACACTGTCTTCCAGATATAGCAGGGCAGTTGCTCCCATGAATTTCCAGAAACTGTGACAGGGTATACAAGACCTACACAAGGTCAATACAGACAAAACACAGCACAGGGCAAGGACAAGGTGGGCAGGAATTCCACACATAGCTGAGGAGATATTGGTAATTGATAGCTCTTGGGAGTGGGAGAGTCAGTTTAGTTCAACCAGGCTCTAGGGTTGTCCCCATCTTAAGAATATTTGGGAAGGAGTACAAATTGGACTCAGTAAGCTTAAAATATATAGAGAGAGACAGATCAGAGAGTTATGTGGTGGGTAGGCAGATGGAGGGGATTTGGGAAGAATTGGGGGAGAAGGGAATAATATGATCAAAATACATTATATGAAATTTTCAGAGAATTAATAAAATATTATTAAAATACATTAGAACATTCACCATGTACTTCCGAGTCTTTCTCCTAAAACAGCATGTCTACTAGAGGTTTAGTTGATTAAATATTTTGACGAGGTTATAGAAAATATGTTGTAGTAATCATAGAAGGAAAAAGTGCTGAATGTAAATGAAGCCTCACAATTAAACCGAAACTTACAGTTCAATTAAATGTAAGCACCGTTATGCATGAAACATCAGTGTGTATCGAGAGACTAATAAAAACAAAGGGTTACTGATATTAATAGGCCAAGGTAAGAGATAGTGTATATTGGACCGAGCATTTCAGATGAAATGTGAATAATTTTAGAACAGGAATTCAATCCTCTCTCTAATAATCCTAAGATATATTACCAACACAATAAAGCTATCCATTGTATCACATATACCAGCTCTTGATTGTAAAACACACCATAAATTAATGTTTTTATCTTGAGAATATTTATAGATGTGAAAATGTATGTGTGTGTGTGTGTGTGTGTGTGTGTGTGTGTGTGTGTGTATGTGTGCCTATGTGTCTGTTTGTCAGTCCTTCTGTGTTTGTGTACCAGACATACAGGTGTATAGCAAGTGGCATTGATGAATTCCAAAGTATACTTTTGTGCTTCACTTACAAAGGAGATCTATATTATTATACTGAATTAATGACAAAACTTTTTTTTGAAGCATATCAGGTGAAATACTTACTTTAATACAAAGATGTAGGAGGCTTGGTGGCTCACAGTCATAATCCCAGTACCACAAAAAATATCTTGAGATTGAGACTTGAGGCCAAGTTAGACTACACAAAGTTTTAACTTGATTTGCTTTTGCTTCGAACATGAATCAAATCCTTCGTATATGCATACAAAGGATATATGTATCTATATATTTATGTAGATATAGATATATAACAGAAGTATTTGTTTTTTGTCACATGTTTCCAATTGTCCTGTTTCTTTTCTTTCTCCCTGAATCGTTTCACACACTATTCTCCCTTTAATATTATTTGGATCTGATATAAATGTAAACAACTAAAGTTATACTTTATCAGAAGAAAACATAAGTTAGTGTCATTACAAATTTGCAAACCTAACTGTATTTTTCAAATATTAGTTGTAATCTAGACGTATTTGAACATTTACTTTATTTGTTGTTTTAAATGTTAATTAGTTCAGCCAATTTTTAATTCATATCAGTATCCATATTGTAGCTGAAATTTATTCTCATAGAAACTTTTGACCTTCTAAATTGTGAATATAAAGACATGCACTGGACATTTGTTTGCATCTAGTGAATGAAGTTATATCTTTGTTTGCTTTGGCTTAAAGCTCATATTCTGTTCTATTTTGACGGAGTAAATCCTGAAGGCAAGATTGTTTTAAAAAGTGAAGTTTTTATCAACATCAAAGAAATAGGTTTGCTATGTGGTTTCAAGAGAGTCACCTTTTAGATATTATGTTAACAATATCATTGCTTAGAATGTCTTACAGGACATTTGTGCATTTACTGTTGTTGTAGAGTTTCTAATGAGTTTGCTCGTATTTTATCTCAAAATATTTTACTGAGTTATAAAAAGTAAAAATAGTCAATTATGAATTTTATTTCTTTCAAATGCAGTATCCTTAACTGCATATAAAACAGAGAGAGATGTAAAGTCATGCTATTTTGTCATATTAGGATATTTTTAAAATATGTTAAATACACAGACCGCATATCTCACATATTCACAATAAAAACTAATGTCATTTTGTGGTATTGTGTCATGTGTGGCTCAAGACAGATGCCGACATTTCAAATATTTTATGAACATATTAAGTTGCTATTTTTATTCTTGCAGATTAGAAATTCTTGTGCATTTAAAAATTACTTTCTTAATAAATTTTACAATAATGACATCTAAGGCCTAATACCTAGTTTATACAAGTAAATTATGTATATTATAAATTTTAGAAGTAAATATTACATAAAATATATAAAAAAGTTTTTAAGTATTTGCTGTGCTAAGGGAATGGCATCAACATATTTGATTGTTAAAAAAAATAAATATGAAAATGAAGCTTGTAGTCGCCTGTCTAAAACCTTCAGTTTCTAATTTTTCATATTATATTTTCACATTGCTGTCTAAAAATTGGGAAGACTTAAACTGGAGAAACAAGATCATATTAGATTTTAAAAGCCATCTACCTATAATACAATATTCTTTAAATAAATCTTTCAATGAAAAAAGAAAAGTAACTATTTCTTCACTGTTATTATGATGACCTCCCTGGTACTAATGCGAATCCACACATAAGAAATTCCAGCTGTAGGAATAATTATTTAGATATATTTAGATTTTTTTCCTTTATTCTCATCTGATATTAAAAAAGTGTGGCATTTTAAAGGACAGTATTCATCACACATTTGTGTAGTTGTGACTATTGTAATTTTAATTTTTGAAAGTTTTAGTCTTTCATATTTTTCTTTTGAACACTTTTATAGTGGTCAAAAATATTTTTATGAGTATTAAAAAGATGTTTTCTTATTTAAGAGAAATGAGGCAGGAAAGATACTCACAGACAATATGGAATAGCTTGTCATAATGACTTAGTTTGTTATTCTATGCTGTGTCTTTTATATTCAATTTATTTGATTTTTTTTTAGTAATTGACTTGACATTTTAAAGATATACAGTGATTTCAATTTTTAAAACCAAACAGATTAAGCAAACTGGTTATTATTAATAAAAAAAATGATGAATTTGCTTGATTTAACATATTGTAAACATTCCTTTTTAGTGTAATTCTGTTTGTTGTTACATTCTTACCTGTGCTCTAAAAATACTTGTGGTATAAATAAATAAATAAATAAATAAATAAATATATAAATAAGTAAATAAATAAAAACACTCCTGTGTCTTTTGCCTACTAATTTCACAGCTGCAAACTTGGAAACATGTTGAGAAAAACTATTAAATTATTTTAAAGCCACATGGGATTATTAAAAACTCGAATGAGTCCGCTAAATCTTTGGGACAAGTGTTCATCAATTGCTTTTTTTTTTTTTTCTAACAGAATAAAAATAAACCTTCTCTAGTTTTCTGGAACCTATGATTCAGATCTGTTAGTTCAGCAGTGGTCCTGGAGAGTGGTCAGGGGGATGTACTGGAAAATTGGAAGGTTACGAAATTAGCCAAATTCATCACTTGATTTTAATTTTGCATTTTCATGCAATTAATTCCCCTTACTTGTCTGGCAAGACTGAACTCATCTTAAAAGTCTTAATTTCTTTTGGGTCAGAATAAATTATGATGCCTGAAATTCCTTCACAGGATGAATAACATGTCCTTGTGCAGGAGTTTGCTAACTCCCTGCTGTATTGAGATGGAAAAACAAAAACAGCTGATACCCTCAAAGAAAAAGTAATGTATGTCAAAAGTAACCAGTGACTTGCTTCATATTCCCTCTAAATGGCACACTTAACCGTTATTACAGAATTCACCAGTGCATTTTGGAATGTCTTGTCATAACACAACCTGACTATAGCAGCTATGTCTATGGCTCCTCTGACCCTGTGTTGATATAGGATCTCTCAAGCTCAGAAGCCTGTGAATGAAAGGTAAAGACTAGACCCATGCAAATAGTGAAACAAAAGCACTCTCTGAAGGAAACCTTTCCTCTTTCTTCTTTGCTAAGATTTTGCAGAGATAATACTCAGAATCTATTGTTGCCTTCATTGTACAAGAAATCAAAACAAACATTACATATTATTCTAAAAATAAAATTAGTGATTAACTTTTATGCAGTTTCTCATCATATTTTCTATTTGGTTTTTATTTTTGTTTTCCTACTGATGATTTCAGAGCTGCAATGTCTGTCATTTTTTCCTCAGTTTTACTGAAATCATATTGCAGATTTGACAACTATATAACAGAAGGCAAACATTAGCAGATAATTGAGAGTAATGAAAAAGAATGAAACATCATTAGACTTGCCTTTTTAAAAATATGCATTTTATGTACATGTATGAGTGTCTCTGAGTGAGTGTGACAGGTGTGTGCAGATGTTCTCAGGAGAGAGAAACAGCATCATCAACTCTCTGGAGTTGCAGGTATATGTGCATTATGGGCTTCCCAATAGGATGCATTCCTCTGGAAGGGACATAAGAACTCTTAGCCACTGAACCATCTTACCAGTTCCTTCATGCCTTTCTTGATGTCGACTTGAAAGGATTTTATTTTCCTTCGTTTTGCCAATGAATTAGTGGAAATGTATTTCCAGGTCTCTCTGTTTCATTAATATGCCATCATCTTCAGCCTAGAAATATAAAATCTTCCCACCAGTCTTCTCAACAAGTTAGAGGAAATGAAATGCATATATAGACTAGGTCTATCCTATTTTTTATAAAGCAGATAGGTGAATAATAGGTACCTATATACACATAGATATTGTGTATATAATGGATGCATACATACATAGACAAAAGAGGTTTCTTTTTGTTTTTTATTGTTTTGGTTTATTTCTTCAACATTAGAGGCTTCTTATCACAATAAAAATTGGTGTAAAACAAGATATTGTACAAGGGAATGCAGAAAAGGCCTTTCTGCCACTTAAAATTTCTGAGTTCTACACTATCTTTCCTCATTTGCCTCTGGTGGGGTGAACATACCTGTGCCAGGTAGCAGACACTTGCATATTAAGCACAAAAATAAATCCCTGTGCACTTATCTTGATGCTTAAGCAAATCTGGAAATGAAAACCTGGTCTTCAGGATTTTGGCCAGTTTGAATTCCTTACAATCTGATTGTTTTTTAATTTATTGTTATTTAATTTATGGGATAAATTAAATTTTTTGAATAGCAATCAATTTGTTTAACATTACAAATTCAGTTACTCAGGATCTTAGCGTCAGAAATATTAGAATAGGTAGCAATACTTTAGAGGGCTATATTATTTATTTTCTTTGTCTAGAATTCACAAAATTTCACACAACTCATCGATATAACACAAGTTTTCTGTCCCACCCCTTCTGCCTCAAGTGCACAAAAACAAAGTGGTAATCTATCTCGTTTATTTCTTTGAAAATGGTGTTCTTAAAGTACATCTTGCAGATAGATTATCTATCCCTCACAGCAAAGCTTCACAATGGGAGTCTAATAATTGCTCTTTTTCTAATTTCACTAAATGAGTTATAATTATTTTATGTCTGTTTTATGGTTACTGAATAGTATTAACCTAAACTCTAATTATAATATAGCTGTTCAAAGAAATGTATGGACACCAAGTTGATGAACATCCAGCTCATGTAGGAGCATCCCATAAAGCAGACACACAGCTAATAGATTGAGGAAGAGCATGTTAAAATTCTAGACCTCAATTCATTTGTGAATGAAACAGGATATAAATTCAATAACTTTATATTCTTAAAAGACAGACAGACAGAGCTTGTCACAGTGATTAATTCAGATAAAATAAACTTACAACCAAGCACAAAATTGTTATTTTAAAACATATTTTTCAAACTAGTTGTAGATAGGTACCTCTGCTTCATATCGTACTGGAATGTGAGTGCATCATACCCTTCCAGTCATCTGGTTGTACAGCATCTTGTTTAAAAAAAAAAATCTCGTTTCAAAAAAGTGATTAATATTACTGCAGCAAACAGAATGCTGTGTTGCTGTAATGGCTACTACCATTTTAAATTCTTTATGTTAATAGTTATTAAAGTTGACCTTTGAATATGTAATAAGAGAAAAACAGGGCACTCGATACTTTCAATTAAACTAACTTCACTTCTTGTCCCATCTCTTTCCATCTTTTTGCTTCCCTTTCTGTGATGAAATCTTACCTCACTGTCCAAGCTACTTTTAAGCTCCTTGACGAAATGACTCTCTTGCTTGTTTCCAAAAAAATATAAGTACAGATTTATGTTTCAACTTACCAGTCAAGTCACTAAAATGCTTGAAAACATTTACACATATTTAAAATTAAATACTATGTAAATTAATTGAATTCTTAACACACAAACATCATCACTGTAAATTATTTTCTTTCAATAAATTAAGTGGCATCCAAAATAATTATTCTTTGCACAGTGCAATACTTTTACTTGCTTTAAAATTGTTGACTCTTGAGTGCATACTTAACTCAGAATTCCTGTCGCTTTATTTCTTTAAATTTAGAGTGGTCAATATGTATATTTTTATAACCTATGTGTGTGTGTGTGTGTGTGTGTGTGTGTTTTCAAGGGGCAAATTTGCACACACGCATGTGGTAGCAAGAAGACAACATTGGATATCATTCCTTAGTGCTATCTACCTTTAGAAACAGGTTTTTTCACTGGTGTAGAACTCATCAAGCAGGTTTGTTTTTCTATCACTAGGGTTGAAAGTTTGTAGCACTGTGACCAACTTTCTTATGAATTCTGTGGATTGAACTCAAGCCTTCGTGTATGCAAGGTAAACACTGTACTAAGCTCTCCTTCATACCCCCCGACCTGATTAACTAAACTATTTTTTCAAACTTTCAAAAATGTCCAATTAAAATCATATAGGATGTTGGATATAACTGGACATTTTATGGTGGCAAGGGATGGTTTTTTTATGCTATCTAAAAGCAGAAACTGAACTACCTTTGACAGTAAATTTTTTCAGTAAAGTACATGATAGGCTATTTTGGTCAGTGTTCTGCTCTGAAGAAATACCATGACCTCAGCAACTCTTATAATTGTGGATGGCTTATAATTCAGAGGTTTAGTCCATTATTATCATGGCAGGAAAGAATGGTGGTACATAGGCAGATGTGGGACTGGAGGAGTAGTTGAGACCTCTACATTTGGATCAGCAGGCAGCAGGAAGAGAGAATGACACTGGGCCCAGCTTGAACATTTAAAATCCCAAAGCCACCACACCCCCCAGTGACAAATTTCTTCCAACAAAGTCACACCTACCCTATCAAGGTCACACCTCCTAGTAGTGTCACTCCCCATGAGCCTTTGGGGGCCATTTTCATTCAAACCATCACATAGGCCATAATTAGATTTACCTTAATTAAGCTTGCAAAATGACTATTAGCTATCTTGAGTATTTCCATATTTCAGTATTTAAATAATTTGATCCCAGTTTTTATACTTCATAACTTGTAAAACATCAAGGACTATTGCTTATAACAGTGTAACCTTAATAGAGAAAGATATTTTTTAATGTGGCTTTATAAGTCAGATTAGGAAATGTTTGTGATTATAAAGAATAAAGTCAAGTAAGCACAGTGGGTATTAATATTATTCATATGAAACACTTGTGGCTCAGAAAGTTTAAACAGCTTCAGCTTAATGGATCCAATGTTGATGCTGAATATGAATCTCCATATATCACCCCCATTGTCAATAATCAAAATTACCTCATTCATATGGCTACACATGCAGAGTAACTCTTTTGTTTTTCCAACAGTTCTAAACCTTTAATACGATATTATTTGTTTAAAGAAACACTCCCCTAACCTTCAAAATAGTCTATCAAAAATTTAATAAAGGCCTAATAAACGTCAAGGGCTGTGATATTTCATATCCTAAAGAAGATTTCAGACTAGTTATTGGGTTGGCACAAGCATTTAATATTCAAATAATGTATTAGTGTGTGAGAGGTTTGTAGAGGAAGAAGATCCATTCAATCCATTCAATCTAGAAAGTAGTTTCTAGAAGCAGTTACTGAATTGAAATAAAGGATTTAACTTTTAATAATTAAAGAAGAATTGTCTGGATTAAGAAAATAAAATAGCTTAGGAGCAGAGGGGACTTCAGTAAAAGAACATGATCTCTCCCTTCCGAGAGAAATTGAGGTATACAGTGGTCAACTCTTGGTTGGTATTTATTTTTCTTCATTGTTTGTAAAATGAAAACTAAGAAGTCTGGTAATGGGCAACAGAGTTGGACAGCCAATGATTTGACAAGCTTTATCATTTACAAGGATAAAAGTGTATTCCTAGTTTTCAGGTTATGATCATTGTCAGAATCTATGTTCGGTCAAAGATTTCCATTACTATGAGGACTTTGATACCTGAAAAATAAAATGTAATATATGGAAATAATAACTTGTAACTTCATCATTAAAAATAGAAAGACATATTGGATATTATCTGACTTATTTTGTGTTTTATCTTGTCCCAGTTATTAAAGGCTGGCCAAATTGATTTAGGCTTTGACAGATGGGATTCTTTTGTTGATAAGAGAAGAAAGTATAGTCCAAGAATATTGTAAATATTTGATATTGGCTTGAAGGCAAAGTTTGGTCTTAGTGTAACCTTTCAACCCCTCTTGATTCACAAGGCCTTCCAAAGTCAGATTATTTCAGTAGCTAATAATTTGCTTATTCTATGTCTTCTATGTTCTGTTACGAACATATCTATGTGATGCAGAAATAATTTGAAAGAGTTCTATAACAGCAATTCATACTACTTGCATTTTCCCATTAGAATGTAAGCTGGATTGTTTTCACTAGATTAGCAATAAAACAACATCTGGGTCTCTTGAGTTTATCATTTTTGCTCCTTTAATATCATTTGGGCATCCATATAAACTCAAAATGGGCTTCCATCTGCTGAAAGCTTTTCATTGTGTTTATTTGGTATTCTTTACTTCGAATTTCAGTCCATAATACTCTATTGCATTTCATAGTTGTTGTTTTAACAAAGCTGATATACAGTATGAGAACCCACACTGTAGTTACACTTATGCTTAGCTGCACTGAAGAAGGAGTGTACTCCTCTCAAACAGGGCCATGACCTTGCTGAGAAAGAAGAGGAAACTTCTGTTGTCTGAATCTCTGATTCAGTGAGAAAAAGGCACTGATGAAGAATTTATTCTTTGTTTCTTATGCTAAAAGTTAACAGGGTGAAACATCTTATGACTCTTTCCATTACAAGTGCAGTTTAATTGGGGTTAAAAGGAAGAAATCACAAGAATCTGATATACTCATGTGAAAGTCATTAGCTCACTCTAACACATTTTCCTACTTTTCCTGTTTATCCCTTTAATTATCATACACATGCTTTGGTATTTTCAAACACAGAAACAAACACACTGTATAATTCTGCTTTAAACCAAACACTTGTCTTAAATTCATGATCATTACTTAGAGCACCTCTATTAGGAAGCAGACATTTTCTGATTGGGTATCACAACCCACTCTACCCCAGGCCTGCTGTTGATGATGTCATCTAGGTACTCTCTGACAAAATTGACTAATCTCCTTTTAAGAATGAAATCCTCTCCTGCTAGTGATGTGGGATGATCCAGATGTAAAGGACCAGGTTAGATGATGTATTTTAAAATGCAGCCTTCATTAAGATCCAGTAGTACTGAATCCAATTCCCTGTTCTAGGGAGATACAGATGTGAAATTCATGATGGCTAAGGAGTCTGAAATATTTTTTCTTATTTAGATGTTCGTGTTTTCAGTTTATGAAAACAGATCAAAATTAAAATTGAAGTATGATTAATAATACAGAGCTTCAGGTGTCTGGATTCTGCTACTTCCATTTAGAAACTTATCAGTCTTCATAGATTATAAACAGTTATGAGTACAGAAAATAGGTAGATCTTTTAATTTTCGTATCAACTTAGGGTTACTACTGTTATGAAGAAATAACATAATCAAAAGCAACTTGGAGAGCACAGAGTTTATTTGTCTTATGTTTCCATATCACTGTTCATCACTGACACAATTCAAGAGGGGAGCTCAAGCAAGATAGGAATCTTGAGCTAAGATCTGATAAGAGCTGATAGAATACTTCTTACTGGACTGCTCCTCATGACTTTCTCAGCCTGCTTTCTTAAGGCATCCAGGGCCACCATTCCAGGGGTGACATATGCACACTGTGCCAGACCCTCCCCAATGAATCGCTAATTAAGAAAAAACCATATAGGCTTTCCTACAGCGTAATTTTATGGAGGCATTTTATCAAACGACTCTAGCTTGTCTCAAGTTGACATAAAAGTAACCAGCACATATATGCTAAGATATTCGAAGAATTTAAATGATAACATTGCTAGTCAATTGAAGGTTCCACCTTAAGTATTTTGAAATCATATATATAACTATATCTATGCATATATATATATATATATATATATATGTTCAGACACAGCATATATTTTCATAAAGTTATCAAAACATATTGTGACCTACTCACATACTACATATCCCAGTTCTTTTTGTTAAAGAGATTATTTTTGGTTATAGTTATTTTTACTCTCATAAAAGATAATTTCTCCTACACCTAACTGGCAAATCATGTGTTATATAAACCTAAGTATGTTGATGCTCAGGATGACGGAGAGGTTAAGCCAATACTGTTTCAACCCCATCTGTGTCATGAATCTATGGATGGCAGTGCAGATGGAAACTACAATTTCCTCTCTAGTAAAATCAGGTAAATAATATTCCATGACCAAGAACTGCTATTGCAGAAATGTAGTCATATGTGGTAGAATTCAGATCACTTGGGATGTAATAAGGACATAAAACAATCGAAAAACCTTTAATCAGGAAAACATACTACATCTCTAAAAGAATAACAGGATTTGGTGCCATGCAAGTGACAGTAGTTAGTTCTCTAAGAACTATACTTTTAGCATGTATATCTGAGAACATGGGGTTCTCTCTGCACAATATCAGTCAAATCTTATTAAAGTAAATTCCTTCAAGAAACAGAATGCCAGTCTTTCTAAACTTCTCATATCTCGGCTTCAGTGACTAATTCTCTACTTTTAACATTTATTTTATTATATTTGAGCTTTTAATACATAATACCATGAATGCTGTATTTATATCATTTACACTTCCACCGTCTGCTCCTCTAGCTCTTCCTATCCATGTTCTGAATTCAGTCTTAAATTCATACCATTATTGTATATAGTATATATAATTAATTTATACTAGCAAAAATAAGTTGCACCAAATAGGTTTTATCTTGGTATTGCAAGACTGACTCTCATTAATAAATTGAAGCAATCTACAAATTCAAGTTTCAAAACTCTCAAATGACCAGTAATTGATAAAGAACCGTATGCAATATACTAAATACAACAGACTGAAGTATTGGTCACCAACAAAAAGGAACCTGGAACTGAGAGATGCTGCAAACGTACAGTGAATAGAAAAAGTCTTTAAAGGCTACACATTGGAAATGTTTATTAATAAACATGTTTATTAATAAATGTTTATTAATGCAAATCTATAGGGAAAAAGTAGATTCAAAGTACTGAGAGCACAGCTTTTTGGACAGGACAGCTACTGAGTACAAAATTCCTTTGGGTGTGATGAAAATGCTTAGGATTACATTATGATGTTTGAACAGTGTGAAGAAAGTAAATCCACTGGTATCTAGACTTTTGGAGATTGAACTATATGATAGATAGTATAATGTACCAAAGCAATTAAGATGTTGGGATTAATATATATATATATTCAAAACCATGATCTTAACACCAGGTTAACTATCAGTAATAGTTAATTTCCCTTCAGATCATTTATTTATTTACTGAGGTAAAGAATTATAGATGAAGTATCTCTGGAAAGAAAATTGTCGCTATATCCAATTATAGATCTATCCTGCCTTTGCACCAAAATGCTTATTAGCTGTTGGATCACAGTAATCATCATTAGCACCAGTGTTTCCAGATGGTTTTGATTTCTCTTTCCTGCATGGGATATTTGGGTTATGCAGCCACATTAATCATAGCAGGACCACATTCCATAGCAGGAGAAGACCACCAAATCTTGTTCCTCATCAATTTCTACACTGTAAAACAAAATTCAATTTTATGTATGCCTTATCTTGTAGCATACGTATGTATTTAATATGCTTTCAATTTTTAGAATAGGAAAGTAATGTCACTTTGTGGCTAGTATTTAATAAGTGCTGACCAATATCAGTCATTTTCTAAGTATTATAAATGCATCATATCTGTTTATATGCATAACATCCCAGAAATGGTGATACTTTCTTTATATGAGTAAAAGCAGGGTATACTTCACTTTTGTAGCATCTTCCCAGGAAATCTAACCATGCACTGTTCGTATGTTTCAGTAGCTAACTTGATCTTGATTTTTTAATATCATCAGAACCACGTATAAATACCCATGATTATCTTATGTGCATATGCTTAGCAGTAGGGAAAATGGGTTATGATAATTCATTTTCTCTCCATAATTAAAGACTAAAAACAAAGAATGAAGGTTCATTCACTTTTACGCACTAACCCACTTCACTTCAAAACTTTCCCAGTATCTTCTTACTTTCCATTGAGATTTCATGTCTCTCTATCTTCATTTGTCTTTGAGTATCTCCAGTGAACATCTGAGGATTCCTGTGTCTCTGCTGAAAGTGCCCTCTGTTTTGCAGCCCACTTCTCTTATCCCCTCTGAGTACATATTATTTTTCTAAAGTAACTGCTTGCAGTGTTTCACTAATAGCCTTGAACCCTGTCCGGATACTGGCTGCTAGCCATCAAAAACATAGCTGGAGGTGGGGTGCAGGAATGGGCTGCCATGTTAAATCGCCTCCTTCCCTCCCTCTGGGAAAGGACCTTAACCTCAAGCACTTTCAGTCAATCACAGTCCAAGAAAGAGCCTTGACAATGTTCTGCAACACTGATTGGTTCCATAAAATATGCTAGTTGGGTGCAGAAGTTGAGTTTCTTCTAGCTTATTTCATAATAAAGGGCAATGCATGTGCTGTATTTATAGCAATTCAAATTTGACACAAATAATACAGCAAATAATTACAATGACCTTTAACTCACCTCAAATTTAAACAAAGGTTAAGCTGCCCTTTACTAAAGTAAATATTTGCTGTAGTCAAATAAATGCAGACACCTTTGGAGAACAGAATACATTGCCAAAGTAAACGAATCTGAAAATGGTTACAACAGAATAATTTTAAAACACACAGAATGCAGGACTCTTCAGCATAAACACCATCCAGACACATAGCATCTGCCATTATTAATTTACCTTACAGTGTTTCCAGTGTTTCTCCCCATATGTTTGCGGGTGACTGTTGCTTGAAATTTCTGTCCTGGAGTGCAGATTTCAAATAGAAATATTATAAGTGAGATATTTAGTTCTTTCTTCATACCCTGATGCAGTAAACAATGTATATTTCATTCTATATCGGATAACCAAGCCTCAAACATCTAAATGGTTACCAAAAATAACTTGATGCTTAAAAAAATTAACCAAAAGACAACACTAACTGCCCTAGAGAAGTAGCTGATACATTTATGAAACTCTTATCCCAAAATTTAACTGTTGGTCAGATAAGGACCAGGTGTGCTCTCACACATTTTAATTTATTTAGTCTATGTCTCCTTCAAATAGCACTTAAAAAATGGAATTGGAATTGAGGGAGAGACTTTGTTATATGTAGGTACTCTTTAATTTTAAAGTTTATTTAAAAAATAATTACTCTTTCTGGGGTCCAAAAGTTAATAATATGCTGACTTTTAAAAAGAAGCCATCAGCTTGTTATTACAATTGGTATTGCCTCCAAATTCTTTCTTCATTAGAATAAGACCACCTGATTTAATTAGAAGACTTCTGCATGCCTGTAATATTTTTGGTCACAATTAAAATGACATGCCTCAAATAGGGATTAAATTTTCATTTAATAGGATGATAATTGTATCCTGAAAGGAAAACTACGTTCATTTCTTTGGTTTCTTTCATGGCAGCTTTGCAAACTCTGTTATTAAGGAAAGACCTAAGATGCTCTTATAGAGCTCTTATGGGCCTTAATTAATGGGTTTATTTTTAAACTTGGTTGTTGTTTGTTTCAATAAAAGTGAACCCCGGGTCTGTGAAAGCCTCCTCCATGTCTCTCTTAATTCAGAATATTTTTGTCTTTGATTCCTCAAAGTTGGTGGAACACCAACTGTTCCCGAAGCCTGTGGATCTGAGAGCTGCAACTGACATAACTAGGGAGCGGCTGTGATCTCAAAGACTCGTTCTTCTCAGGTGTTTTCTCTCCACTGACATGATAGGCATTAACCTTGGAGGGAAGGAACGATGTGGGAGTGGAAAGGAAAGTATCTCTTGGTCAAACTACAAACAAGTAAGGGCTGCCACATGTGTCTTCTGCTGTGCCTTCACATTCTGCCCTATGATACCTCTTCTGATGGAGCTCTTGGAACTGTTGACAACTTTGTTTTTCTCTGAACACACATTCTAAGAAGAAGTCACTGTTTTAATGTGTTGCTGGAGATCATGTGTAAGTAATACAAATCCAAAGCACACTGGTTTTTATAGGCTTTGTTGCTGCTTGATGTTTGTTTATCTTTTTTGTTTGCTCACTTGGATTTTATTATTTCTGAAACAGTCTTACTACATAGCTTTGGGTGGGTAGGAACTCAACAGTTAATTCAAAGTGGCCTCAAACTTATGAGTTTTTGGATATCCTCCTGCCTGTAACCCCAAGTTCTAGGATTGCATGTGTTTACCACAATATCTGGAAAAATACTGACTTTATAACTTAAGTGCAGGTATTCATTAGACCACTGTGGTTCATAGCAAGAGTTGGGTTGTAAGGAAGGAAGATATCTGTAAAAAACTCCGGCATACTATTTCCTCTAAATTAAACCATGCCGTGTTTTTAAATGATGCACGTACCTCCTAAGAAGAATACATTTTATTTACTTTAAAAAATGAGATCTTGTATACCTTGCTAAGAACATAGATCATAGTCAAAGTTTAAAACGCAAATCATATCCATGTCCCAAAGGCCCCACATGGAGCCTATAAAAGCAATGTGTTATTTTAAGATGTTTTTTTTTTTTGAGTTTTCTGTTAAACATATTGGATGTTACTAAACTTTATTTGAATTTGCCTATTCAGTCTACTTCTAATAATTTGAAGTTCCCCCCAGTCTCTTTGGCCTATCTTTGAATTTCAAAGCATTTGAAAGAGAGATCATCATAGACACAGTTTTGCTTAGTCTACTCTTCCATGTCTTATGATATGAAACTAAATATATTGAATATTATACTTAATATAGTGGTTCTTTCTGATCAACTGCTGCTATCTCCTATGAGGAGAGTTTATGCTAGAGAAGAATTAGTGGGGAGATTAGGAATATTAAAAATAACAGGCAGGATGTCTGGAGCCAGTAATTTTGGGGCAAGGCAGAGCTCTTTTGAGAAACAACTGCCAGATTCATGAAGAGAGCAGGAGAATATTTCCTGAAGATGAGTAAAGTTCATCTCACTAGGCAAAGTAGGGACATTTAAAGAACGATGGTATATTTCAAAGTTAATGTCTTTGAAAATGAATCAAGAGCTTCTGCTTAGTTATGTAGGAAGGACACTATTATAAGTAGTGAAA
Source organism: Cricetomys ansorgei (assembly GCA_026225945.1). NCBI lineage: Eukaryota > Metazoa > Chordata > Mammalia > Rodentia > Nesomyidae > Cricetomys > Cricetomys ansorgei. Next base: position 3,007,857 of record JAMJFZ010000716.1, on the reverse strand, counting down.
AATGTCCCAAAGACTAATCGTATCAAAAGAGAAAAAAGTAAAGTCAGTGAGCCTGATCAACTCAACCTGGGAAATTGAGGAAAAAAAGAGTAAGTTGAAGGTTTTAGTTGGTAGAAGTTCCTAGAAATTTTCTCTGGATCAGAATGTAGATACCTTCCATATATGCTGTATAAATTGAAGTTAACAAGACTTAAAATCGGAAGAGAAAATGCCAGTTCTCTTGGAGATAAATGTATACAGGAGCAAAGACTGATAGTGAGGAGAACAGAAATCTGAAACAATGAGTGAATCTTGAGGATTGTAGGGATTAATGAAATAGAAGGACAGCAGTCAATTGTTTAAAAGCGCCGTCAAGAAGATTCATCAGTTCATGGAATAACTTGGCAATTCTCTATCTTTTTTCTGTCTCTTTGTCTCTGTGTCCCTCTCTCTTTTTCTTCCTTTACCTTGACCTTGATTTCTCTCCTTTTCTTCCCATCTACCCCTCTCTCCTTCTTCCCTTTGCCCCCTTTTCTCTCTGAAACACACACACACACACACACACACACACACGTACTTTTTCACATATTTCTAAATATATCTTTCACCACTTCTCTCGCTACCTTTGTGCTTTGGAATGTATTTTCGGTATGATTTAGAACTTACTCCCCATCTTACAACATTTTCAGTGATTATTTCCTTTATTCACTGAAGGCATGTGTTATTTTAGTGTATCAGTGGATTCATGAGCAGTTTACTTCGGTTAGGTACCTGTTTGGACAATGGGAAGAGATAGTACACTTTGACAAAAAATATCTTGAAATTGTATGTGAATATTTGCTTCTGATACTGTCTCATGGACTTCAGTTACTGGACATGATGCCACTAGCCATTTGTATAGGAACAAGTTATGTCATTGTTGAAAACCATAAAGGCCCTGTGCAGATGTTATTATCAAACTCCCATCTTTTCCTAAGTACCTAGTATATTTTGACTCACACATGATGCAGATAAAACTGGTAAGGGATAATAATTTTTCATTCTTTGTTTTGCTGGTTAATGAATGTTTCCATTTCTTCTTAAGAAATTTTACTGTACGTTATATTCTTTCATTCTTTTTATTAGCTCTCTCCATGACTCTTCTTAGCTCTTCCTTTTCAAATCATTATTCCATCCCATAATCCTATTTTTAATAAATCACAACAAATACATGTGGGCACAAGGCAAAATATAAAGTAATTAGTAAGTAAAACAAATCCAGGTATGTTTCCCCTTATAATATCTGTCTGCCAATGTAGCATAATACAAACCACATTACATTATTTAAAATGAATGAAAGGAAAAGTCTTGAGTTGGTGGCTAACAGGCAAGACTTTGCTCAGCGACATGTTTTGCTTGGCCCACAAAGAATTTTTAAAGTATGAATTCTTTGCCAAATCCAAAAGTCAGAAAATTTGACACAAAACCCAAATTCTTAAAAGATTCTTATTCCATAGCAGTAAGGCCTGACCTCTGGCCACCAGCTTCATAGTAGGTCTCAATTCCTGCTGTCTGGTTTTATTTGCATTGTTTTTCACTTCTGTGCAAGGGTTTTGCTTTAATGAGTTATCTGTATTCACAGTCCTTGTTTTACTCTCAATGCAATATGTATATTTTGTGATTAGTGTTTCTTTTAGGTTGTTTATTTTTTCTTTTTCCAGAAAGAAATAAGTGATAGACGTCTTTAAAATATTTTGACGCACGCATTGTAATGTCATGTATGAGGGAATATTTGACTCAATCCTTCAAATCAAATTTTAAAAACTAAAAATAAATTATTGCAGCAGTAGTTCACAAACTTGACTTAGGAAATCTAGCTTGACCTTTTATCCTAATAATCTTGGTTATCTTTTCATGAGCAAAGATATTTGGTAGCTATTGTCAAACTAGTTGGCAGCTATGTGATAAACTCATTGACACCCAGCGCTGTGGCTTTTTCTAAACATTGTATCCATTAAAGTCATTTTGTTGTTGTTGACAGCTAAGAAGCTACTGATTAAAAATTTACCAACACATCATTGCCCCTTTCTGAGAAAATTTAATCTATTTCTTTCCTGTGGCATAGTAGGCATCTTATGCATACAATGTATTTCCTCCATGTTTTTCCTCAACTAATAACACTAGGAAATGAAAATGCAATTACTAAAATAAAAACCTAGAGGACCAGGTTCTTCAACTCAGCAGAGAGAGAAGAAATCTTTATTAAAGATTGAATGTAAGCATATTCCTGTCTTCATAAGCGTAAGTAGGCACAATCTGGGAAAATACATGCAAATGTGTGACACTACTCTATAATTTTAAAGAATAAATGATTGGACAGATTGTACTTTATCAACGCTGAAGCCTTATTCACACTCTCTGTGTATAATTCAAAATATAATTAAACACTGTATACTCTATACAAATTGTGTGGATCATGTTAGAATTGTTTGATATAGAATAACACTCTTAGAAAACATTTTTCTGAAGTCAGAAACTAAGACTGAAGTTGTCTTTAAATAATTTTCTTCTCCGGGAGTTAAATGTGAATCTGGCAAAAAGCACACATCTTATATTATTAGGAAGCTTACTATTATTAGCTAACACTCAAAAACACCACTGATTGTCATAAGCATGGGATGTGAGGGAAGGTGAAAGTGAGGACTGCCTTAGTTTACGGGCTTTCTGTGTCCACACTGAGTTGTTTGTCCTTTGAATATTCTTTGGTTCTTCCTGAAAAGAAAATTCATTCAGTAGCATCAAAGTGGATCCTGTCCATGGCGGTCTGGATAGGAACCAGTAGCAGGGGGCTTGCTTCAGTGTATGAGGTTCAACAGGGATGTCACTCTTCAGAGACACAGTGAGCAACAGGGAAGCAGAGGAAGTTTCTGAATGACCTCACAGCGTGAGACCAGCAGTCAGGGCTGTAATAATGGTTTACATTGGCAGAACTCCTCTTCTGGGGTGGTCTGTAGTGACATTGTCAAGCATCTCTTTCATTAGTACTGTGAATACTGCAGGGACAAGTTGGTTGAAAGGTGAAAAGTTAGAAACACTGCTGTTTTTCATGGCTCTGGAGAACGGGAGTGCATTTAGGAGCTTGTAAGAAACTGAATTTGAAAGCAAATGCAAAATGCCTCCAGTTTTTCTTGAGCTTTACAAACAGTGCATGTGGCTTCCTCATTAACAGGCCACACTAGCTCCATCCTCTTGGAAGTGTGGCCTCTTTTGAGTAGTGTGGGTTTATTTTGCTAGCAAATCGCAATTGACTGAGCTTCAGAGAATGGGGCTTATGCTACTTGTAGCAACAGTTTTCTAAGCTGGAAAGCAAATAATATTCACAAATCTGAAGTATATTTACTTTATCAAGTTTACTGTAATAAATAATGGTAATACAGAAGTATTTACTTTGTCTAGTATTACATCAGAGATTAAAAATATGTAGCCTATTATTTGAAGTTCTTTTTAATTTTACTTGAGCTTAGATTTCAATTAAAAATCAGTTTGACATGTTTATTTAGATAACATAATGTCAGTAAAACAGTGTGCTTTTATTTCTTGTACTATACTCCTTTGCAGTTTGACTCTAGGTGTTGAATTTTTTTCATACTGCTTCCCTCTGATCCCAGTTTGTGCTGGAATGAGTCTGGAAATCTCAGTTTTAGAAAGTCACAAATGAATGATATACATAGAAATTGCCTCTGTTCCTACACATATTTTCTAATCAACATAATAATAGCATCTCTGTTTTTCTGTTGCTTTCTATACGAGAAATAAGGTTCCTTATTCGTGATATGAAAGTGGGAACATCTGGGAAGGGTAGACACTCAACTGCTATAAAATGTTGATCACTTGTTCGGTGACTCATGTTTGCATCTCACCTCAGATACTCCTCTTCTGCAAGTCCCAGTGTGGAGAACACCTTTATCCCATGGTGCTTTTGACAGCAGTTTCCTTCTTTGTAGATTCTCTAAATATGTCTGTCTCTCAAGAAAACCATAATAGGCTTCTAGGTTTGGCTTATAATACTGTGAGATTTTAGTGCTCCAATTACTGTAATTAACATTAATTTAATCTATATAGGGATTTTTGACATGAGTGTAAGGCAAGACAGAGGTGATATTATTATGGAGCTCCTACACTTTCACACGGATATGAAACTTGAATTTTGAATTATCTGAGCTATAAAGAGGTAAGATTTATATATATATATATATATATATATATATATATATATAAAGACTTTAAAACATGATGATCTTAGAAGTTAAGTTTTTACTATTCTTATATAACAAATTATTATCAATATGAGTAAAGTAAACATTGCATAAAGTGAACTAAACCAGATACTCAGGGAGGAAAAGAAATATTGACTGATTCTTCTGGATGTGTTTAAACACCTTATATCAGAGGAGTTAGGATTCTTATGAACTCTTGAACATTCCATATAGTATTCAAAAATATTAGTGAATTGATATTTTTCCTTTGGTTTGAATATAGCAATAATATTGAGAAACATATACTAGACAATTGTTATTAACAGTAGGGAATGTGCAAATATAGTTTCAGTTTTATAGTTGCAGGTGAAACATGTTCCATTTCTATTAGGCCCACATTGTGGGAATCATTGGTCATGAACAGAGTGATGAATGCAAACCATGAACCCAAAATAGTGTTATTTTTCTTTCATTGATGTGCAAGTACATATGTGCTAGGATAATATATATTCTTCTGTAATAGTACATTTTTCCTACAAAATACATAAATTTTAAGGAGAATATCAGAAAATAATTACACTGTGCCTTTCAAAGTACATATGTATTGTACAATATGGCTTAAGAACAATCTGTGTCGCTAATGTTTATATGGAGATTAATGAGTTTTCCATATCAATAGTTTATCACCCATTGAGATTCTATACCTTAAGAAATAATGTATAAGCATATATACATATATGTATTTGTGTGTGTGTGTGTGTGTGTGTGTGTGTATAGAGAGAGAGAGAGAGGGGAGGGAGGGACAGAGAGGTATATAGATAAATGTGTATACTATATCACATAATGTAATATGTATGAATATTAAATAGTATGTATATATATGTATAAATAAATATGCATACAACAAACTGAAATACAAACTGAAGTTGTATTTCCTTCATTTCCAGAGAAAGTGGTTGGTGGTAGTTATTATGGTCATGCTAGATATTAATACAAATAGACATAGTTAAGGCTATCTATACATTAAAAGACAATTTAATTTCATTACATATATTTTATATATTTTAATTAAAATATAAATATATCACTTCTTCCCTTCCCTTTTCTCCCACCAGCTCCTCCCAAGTCTCTACCCTCCAAATTCTTCCAAGTCTCCCCACTCTCAAATTGGTATCTCCTTCAATTATTATTGTTTTATACATATATATATATATACATATACACACAAATAAATAAATATGACTTGCCAAATTCTCTTTTGTTGTTTATGTTTATGTGGTTTCAAGGTTGGACAGTTTGTACTGGAAAACCAATTAGAGACTCATCCCTACAGAGGATAGTCTTGTCTCTCAGCTGTCATCAGTTGTCTGTAAACAAAAGGCTGAAGGGAGAAGAGAAAGGGAAAGAAAGGAAGCAGTGGAAAGTGAAGGGAATAGAAGAGAAGGGAAGAATTGATTGATATTTTTCTAGTTTGTATGCTAATCACCTTCCATGGGTCTCTAGGACATAACCAAGATAAAACAAAATGGGGATTGAGATGGCTATTGCAAAGTCTAAATCACAGTAACCACATAAGGAGTTCCTGAGCACATGCCAGATTACAAAAATACTATCCATGTTGTGTACAGTGGAGTTAGTCAGTTTATTAGTCAGACTGCTTCATTATGTATAAAAGATGCCAATGATAGTCTCCTCGTCAAAATAAACAGGCATAAAAATTCTGCGTACACAATTTGTGGGGAATAGTTACTTTGCTATTTATTTAATAATTGACCATAAATGGAGTCAAAGTGCAAAGGGAAAAACTAAAAAAGCAGCCCACTAAGGGCTTTTTGAAAGATTGATAAATAATGTGGAATCTCAATTAGGCTTTAGAAGGAATGCAGATATTAAAAATTTGGTCAAGAATCTAATTAGCTGGAGGTAATTAAACAGTCTCACACGGGGTCATTAATCTTTTCCACAGACCTTTGATGTTTTGCACACTGTCTCCTAGTCATTAATAAAATTCATAACACTCCACTTTGTGCTGTTTTATCATCATGTTTTTTTTCTCTGTAAGAGCATAGAGCAAGTGTCATTGTATCACAAGGGCCTTACTTTAGTTAATTTCTTTTCTTCTTCCATGCTTGTTAGGATTAACCATTTAAAAACCGAGATGAAAAGCGAAAGGCACATTAAATGTATACTTAACTTTAGTAAATAATACAATATTACAATTTTGTTATCACTTTTTGAAATTAGGTCTATTCTGTTTCATGCAAATATCTCTACAACAGGTACATAATTTGGGAAGTGAATTTAGTTATCTGAAGACTTACAAAGTCACATATTAAAGGTCTGATTCCTCAAGGACAGGCTTACTTAATATGACAGACTAAAAGAAAATTATTGAGCAAAACTTTTATATTGAATAGAGTTGGATCAGAATGCCATTTAAATAATGCATTATTCTGATAAATTTCAAAGTAATGACATATTCAGAATGAGCTGGATTATATAAGACAAGGAAAATACAAAGCCTGTGCTTAGAAAATATGATTCTCATGATGGGGAGAAAATACTTTATTCATTTTTAGAAATGCAATGTTTGTGCACACATTATTTTATTTGAATCTTCAAACACAATGCATAACTGAACAAAAGAAACCTGTTATTACAGCAAATTGATTGTATTTATAATAGAGCCTCTTATTTCAGAAGCCATTCTACCTATCCCTGGGCAGACTAAATTGGATTAGCAGAGGATGCTGAAACAGATCCACTTATTCCGAACATTTGATTGCAGAGATACTGTCACAGAGTAGCATTAGAAAATGTACAGAAAATGGTGGTACATCTGAACATGCCTGAAGACTTAAAATTTATTCACTGTAGAAATCCCTAAGTATGATATCTGTAGATATTGAGGATAGAGAACTTTATTTTACATACATTTAATGTTTCTGGCTCAAGAATTGTTAACACACCCAAAGAGCCATGCTTATTTAACAAAATTCACCTAAATTTGCATTCTGATATTTAGAAATTTAAGATATTACCATCTTTTTTATGAATATTGTAGATGTTTGTTTTCTTTTTTCAAGTTTAATACTTACAAATAATTAGCATTAGTAACAGTGACAAAGTAGCTTTATGATGTTAACCTGTATTTAATACCACATAAAATATTGTAACAAACTATGGCATTTAATAACTATGCATACTTTTGTTTATTTAGACACTAGGAGAAAATAATTTAGAAAAGAAAATTGTCAAGAGCATCATACAAAGAAAGATCTTATTAAAGAAAAATATCTTGACTTCATTAACAGTACATTATATAAGATTGAGATACAATCCATTAAGCATAATATGAGGAGAAAACACAGCAGCCTCATGTACAAGAAGGAATCACTTAGAAAAATCCATTTGAAATCCCCAGTCAAAATAGAAACACTCACTCACATTGATTAAAATTTAATAGTGATTTGACTAATCAGGGTGTTTATTCTGAGCAATTACACAGTAATGCTGATTGTTAATTTGTATAGCTTTGTTATTCTCATTAATCTAGAGTCATAAATTTAAAACAGGTTTAAGTTAAAGACCAGTAAGAATGTAGATAAAATAATAAAATATTTTTAAAAACTTTCAGGGACTTAATACCATGGCAGAGTTACCAAAAATAAAATAAAAGTAAGTTTAAATCACACTATGAGATTCAGACCACCTGTGATGGGTTTTCTGCTTTTTGTTTGTGAAGTAATTAACTGTCTTATGTGAGGCCCCAAATAGTGATCTATTTTTAACAATTTAAAGTAACTTTAACAAAAAATGTGTGTAAGGAAGTTGGTAACACTGTATTCAAGTAAAATTTTAAATGGAAAAGCCTGCTTATGATGCTTCTATGCCTTTGTGTCTATGTGTTTGGTGAGGTTTAAGGCATGCCACTTTTATTGAATATTTTTAATATAAGAGATACTGCCTATCTTAGAGAAAAAATGAACAGACCACATATTAATGCAATTTATCATTTTTTGGCATATAAAAATCTTTAAAAGTGGTTTTTAAGCAAAATGATTTAAGTGTAAATATAAATATAACTATTTAATAAATAATATTGTAGCTATGTTTTCATGAGTAAATATGCTACATAAATATTAAAGCTCTAGACATTTGTTATTTTAATATTTAGGTGCTTTACACACAATGTTTATATTAGATAACTAGATATTCATGTGTGATTTAAATAGCTCAAAAATTAAGAACTGTGTACTATGTTAGAGGAATTAATATTTCCTTTGTCACATTTATCTGTATCTTTCACTCCTGGGATTTTGCCTGTTTCTTTACATATATGTGACTTAGGAACAAAGCGGAAGGATAGTATGAGCACATGGGTGTTTGTGGTTCAATACTACCTCCTATTTTTTTTCTTAACTATAAGGTCATTCTCCAAACATCAGGGCATACAGAAATATATGATTCAGGGATCATTATATCATTTCCTGTCCTATTTGCTGTCAACTATTGCTGCCAGAAATGGCTAATCATGACCTATTTCACCAAGTAAAAGAAGCTAAGATTAGATATATGCACTAGACAAAGTCTCCTTCCTAAATGTAGTTATAAAATCCGGACTTAAGAGGGCAGGAGATACTCTGTAACCAAACAGCAGAAGATGAATAAAAACTCTCAGGGAGAAAAATCATCCCAACATTCAAGTATATGATAAAGTGATTTATCTTCAATAAACTCTATATAAATGCTTTAGTAACTTTGACACCATGATTAACTGGATTTGCAATGATATTTGAGTTGTGGACTTCCCTATCCTCAGTGTTCAGCTTAATTCTTTGAATTTGAATTGACAATGATTTTTTAGATATTTCAAATTTTTAGTAGTTTCTGGGTATGTCAGGAGGGGGACTTAACTGTAAATTCTGACAAGGAGACCTGCCACTCATTTAAAGTAACATGTAAGAACATTCTAATATTTGCTCTAAGTCAAAATGTTTTCTTTGAAATCATTAATAATATATGTCACAGATGAATTAGTCACCAAATAAATGTGAATTTCCATGCACAAATCAACATATTAGATTTTTAATGTCCCCAACTGAATGTCTATGCCATTAATTTCCTTTTTAAATTTATTTTAAAAGATCAATGGAATTGAATATCTGAAAGTCATTCATTGGTAATAATCACTTATAGCAAGGAATTATTGTCAGAAGAATCTGACAGTGAGTAGAATGCATAGTAACATCTTCATTTTTCAAGTGGCAAACATTTGTGTGTGTGTGTGTGTGTAATACATATATTATATACATATAATATTTCATCTCTAACAACATATTCCAATAATTCTAGAAAAATTCCACTATGTTATTTTATAAGTATTATCAAGTTTATTATTCCTTCCGTTACCATATTTTCATTATATATCTTCAGAAAACCTTTTATGAAAAGGGGCGTATTTCAATTATGCTGAGATGCTTCTAAATTCAATGCAAAATGAAATTGAACTTGTAACCATAATGTATATTGTATGAAACTTTCTAAATTTTCATAGATCTCAGTGTCGTTTCACTGACTAAACTAAATACCATAAAAAAGAAAAGAAAAAGAAAGAGGGGAAAAAAGCCAAAATGTCTACATTCCTCAGCATCTGAAATTTTCAGATTTATGTGACTAAAGATGGGTATAAAGACATGGGCACTTGACTTACTCCATTCTAAGGAACATTGTAAATCCCCCCCTTCTCAGAATGTGTATATCACCTTCACATTGGACTCTTCTGATCATTGTCTGCTTCTCTCGTGCATTGACTCATGTAAAGAGTGGACTCTTATTAGAGGTTTGACTACCTTGGATCTAAGAATTATGAAACATTTTCTTCCTTAATTATTGCTACATACATATATGTATATGCATATATATTTCTAAATATAATCTGCTCAGTCTATATAATATTACCCGAATGTAGATTTTCACTTAATATTGGATATTCAATAGTGACCCTTTTTCTTCTAGTGAAAGAGAATATGAAGATGCTCTGTGGTGCCTGCAGTGAGACTTATTTTCTTCCTTACTAATATCAGCTTACTAGTTTTACAGACTTGAAAGATCATCTCTGATAGAGTAGAAATACTTTACAGATAAACACTAATTTTATGCTCTTTTACAATCATGTGTAGATTTCCTTCAGTTATATATTTCAAACAGTAAAAAGAATTTCTAAAACAAAGTGTTTCTAGTGCCTTTCATCTAAGTATCATATCTCATAAAACATTCGATTTCTATATTCCAAATATTCCTTAATTAAATAAAAAAGCATGTACTTATTGATCTAGTTGTAGAAATTTTGACTCTTTTTGGATCACGTGAGACCTATTTAGGCTTTGCTAGTATCCAGTGTGTCTCTGAAACATTCAGTTCTGGGCTGAAGCTCTGTATTTAGACTAAAATGTCAAATATAATTATCATGTTTCTGCATGGAGGAATCTTCTGCTAGAGTTTCAATACTTAATTTAAGTTCACATAAGTGACCTTATTTTAGGAAGTGGCCTCTTGACATTTCCTTTCTATTTTCAAACTTCCTGAAATGTAGAATACGACAGTCACTAATCACCTCAGCAGATGATACATCCTTACCCCAACTTCCTGTAGCATGCTCTATTGACCCTTATCCTCAGGAAATCAATTACTCACTGCCTACAAATTGGACATTGTCTTATTTGAAGGAGATTCCAAACATGACAATGCTGATGCCCTTCAGTACACATCCACATTTGCCTCTAGACCTACAACCACATGCAAATTTAAGCAACTCCTAGAAGTCAGCTACAAAATCTGACCTAAGATAGGATTCTCTATACCTTGAAAGAACTTATGACTTTCCTTTTGTTTAAACAAACAAAAATCTGGAGAATATGTATCCAAGTTGAAATTAAATTTGTGAGATAATGATTGAAAGAATATAAAACTAGATTAGTTTGAGTTTGTCACTGTATGTCAATGGAGCAGAAATTATGAGTTTAATGTTACAGCTGATACACAGATCCGTACACACACACACACACATACACATGCATATATATGAATATATGTGTATATGAATATATATATGAATATATATGGATAAACACACATATATATCTGTGTCCTTAGTAATGTGAGGTCTGGAAGATATGTCCTGAGTTAACCCTATAAGAAAGATTTCTGAGAGATGTACTTGTGTCTTGATCTTCTCTGTGTGCTAGCTGTTATAATGTATGAAATTAATTAATGTGGTGGATTAAATGCACTGGGTCTAATTGGTCCCCATAGTATCAAGAGTCAAAAGCAATACTTAATCGCCAAAGTCAAGGTGAAGACATTTATTGTAACAGACATCATAGCAAAACCAAACTCCAAAATTGTCTCACTCATTGTGGTGACTAGTCTTAATGTCAACATGACACACAAACTAGAGATATCTGAAAGGAGGGAACATTCATTGATAAAATGCCTCCATATGATCCAGCTGTAACGACAGGGATTGTCCAGGTTAGGGTGGCCTGTATGTATGTCTGTAGAGAATTGTCTTGGTTATATTATATTAATTGAAGCCAGAAGACTTACACATTATGAGTGTAAGTTGTACACTTGAGTTCTACACTGTATAAGAGTAGAGAAAGTGAACTGAATATTTTTAGCATGTATGCATTCATTCTTCTCTGTTCTTGAGAATAGATGTGATATGATTGAGCATCTCAAGCCCCTTCCACTGTGACTTCCTTGCTAAAGTCAAGGGAGACAAGGCTCCAGGTAGACAGAAGGAAGCTGTGAGATCTCATGTCAACAACACATAGGAAGCAAAGAGGATGGAAGTGGAGTGAAGCTATAATTTCTCAAATCCTGCCCCAAGCACTGTACTTCCTCCCTCAGTGTTCCATAATTTCATCAAACAATGTTACCACCTAGGACCAAGTGTTCACACACACAAGTCTGTGGGAATATTTCTTATGCAAACCACCACAAGCTCTTAACGCCTTCGGTGGGTATAACTGAACATTTTGGGGAAAGGAAGTAATCACTAGACAGTGGCTTTGGCTTTGAATTAACATTGATTCCTGTAGCCTATAAACAGCATTTTTGGCCTCCAGCTAAAATCTGAGCTTATGAAAGTCATCTGATCAATGAGGTTTTGGGCAAAGTCTGATTCATGGCGGGTACAGCTGATCTTTGAACTCACCCTGTGGTTATTTCTCCAGTGCCAGAGTGAATAATTGGAATAGATAAACTTAGAAATTGGCAGAATCTCCACACTGGTTCATTGACCTGTGGAGTGAGGGATATTATGTCTGGTAAGGTCAAATTGAAGTTATTAGAGCTGCCTCTGCCACACAAAGCAGTGAACCAAAACAAATCACATCACTGAAGGGATTACACAGGTTAGTGGAAGTGCTTGGGAATTTAGAGGAAGTTATCTATGGATAACTACTCCGCCCGTGAGAGATAGGTCTTATCTTGCTATTGGGCTTTCAGTGCAAACACAATTTTTCATAGTAAGTTACCATGCAACTTGAGCTGACTGTCATGGCCTGAGTGACATGTGACTAAGAATCCTATGAAGCTGAATTTGCATAGCACCAATTCATCATTAAATGGAAGTGATACATACCTAGTTAGTCCAGTGAAGGTTCTGAAGGCAAAATAGAATTACATTAATTGTTGCATAATTGCTTATGACTCCTATTCCTGATATAACACCTACTGTCTCAAATATTTGCTTGCATTCTTGTAGTCATGTTATAGGGTCAGTGGCAGGAGGAATAAAGGGGTAGTATTTGGTATGGCTATTTCTGCGTGCTATGGAAGCACCACCTAAAATGGAAAGCTAGAGTATCACCATCCCCTTTCTAGGAAAACTTCACAGTTGATAGAATACTGGCACTGCACTTGGTTGTATATTTCACTTAAAAAGAAAAAAGACCAGATGTGTGAATATGTACTGATCTGTGGCCTGAAGCCGTTGGATAAGTTGGATAGGTGGAGACTTGTGAGGAGAATGACAGAAAATTGGTGAGAAAGACATTTGGGGAAGAGGTTTATGGATAGAGCAGTTAAATTTGCAGATGGTATAAAAATCTTTGTGTCCTATGTAAATGCATATCAAAAGGTGAGTTTAGAAGAGTAGAGGTTCAACAGACACTACATAGGATGGCTCATTCTGTCAATTGTAGTCAAGCTCTTTCCTAGTCAACCCTGTCATAATTTAATGGGTCCATGAACAATGTAGCCATGATAGCAGAGATGGAAGTGATTTAAGAGATCAACAATATGTACTTTTATTTACCAAAGTTTACCTAGCTATTATCAATGCTTAATGATAAATTCACCAGCAGACACTAGTATTTAACTCACAATGAGACGTCATTCCTCAGGAAAACTATCCAGTGATCGGTGACAGGTTTGTGTGCACTGCATCACTTCCTTTGTGGAAAGGGCAAACATTCTGTCTTTATTGGAATAGATCCTTGTTCTGGGAATGGATTTGCCTTTCCTGAACATAATCCCCTGCCAACACTACTATCTATGAACTTTGAGAATGGCTTATCCATCCTTTTGTTATCCTATACAACATTACTTCTGACCGAAGAAATCACTCCACAGCCAAAGAAGTGCAACAGTAAGCAGATGCTCACAAACCTCCTGAACCATGTTTCTCACAATCTCAAAACAGCTGACTTGATAGAAAATGGGTTGATCTTTGAAAGCCATAGTTATAGGGCCTGGCAATATGACCCAGTGGTTAAGAGCACGGGCTACCATTGTATAGGCCTCAGGTTTGGTTTCCAGCACCCACATGGTGGCTCACAATTACCTATGAATCCAGTTTCAGAGAATATGATGCCCTCTTCTGCCCTCTGTGGACACAATATGTACATGTGGTGCACATACATAAATGTAGGCCTTCACATATATACAAAAAATAAAATAAATATTTTTGAAAATATGTTTTTAATTAAAAGAGAATTTTATCACTTTCCTCCTCCCTTTTCTTCTTCAGCCCCTCCCAGTTATCATCTCCTAAAACCTTCACATGATTCCCAAGTACCAAAGGATACAACTTGTTAATTCCAGCTTTGTTGTTTGTGTGGATATGATTTTTCAAGAATGAGAACTTGACATTGGCTGAGGGAACACAGCAGAAAAACGGAATGAAAGATTGTAAGAGCTAGAATACCAGGAAATCTGCTGTGAAATAATTTCTCCTAGAAAAGACTTCATAATCAGGATGGAAACAATGGCCAGATCAAATAGCTATGTTAATGTGGAGGGGGAAAATTTCACTGTGTCCCACATGTAGGCAAAGATCTACAGACAAGTAGTGACTATTGCAAAAAGAAAAATTAGCCTCTCCCATGAATGAGCCACCCTATTAGTTGTCCAATAATTTTATTTTTTAAAAGTACAATTAAATCATCAGTTAGGAGATAATAGCCTAAGGCAGTGGTTCTCAACCTTGCTAATGTTACAACCCTTTAATACACTTTCTTGTGATATGGTGACCCCCCCAACCATAAAATTACTTTTGTTACTACTACTTCATAACTGTAACTTTGATACTCTTATGTAAATATCTGATACGAAGTTTAGTCTTAGTTGACTCCTGTAAAAGTGTCTTTCAACTCCAAAGTGAGAATCCTATGTGAGTGCTTAAGGAGGGAGTCCCTGAATTCATCGAGTGAACAGTTGCACAGCCAGAATCAGAAATGAGGAAGATGGGAAGCTGAGAGAAAGAAACACAGGGCACTGTGGCTGCGGCCACTGGTGACAGTGATGTCTTCAAGGGAGACCTGTGGAAAGAAAGAGATGGACTTAGTGTTCAGCTCCAGAGGGCACAGTGAGGAGAAATACATCTGGTTAAGGTTCAGTGGACACCATAAGAAAGGCGTTCTTTTGAATGTTGTCAAAGTATAATGAATGTGTACTAATAACACTGTGCTTTGGGGGTGTGCTATACATGAAAGGTATCATAGAGGAAAAATTGCAACTATTAATCTAATTTTGGAAGAAGAGAGAAGTGTAGGGTCACAAAAGTAGGTTGTGAAGGTTTAGCTTCTGGAAAACTAACTGCTAACTTAGCTGGAATTAATTAAGTCAAATCAAGTCAACAAATGGTTGGTAGTAATCTAAAGATTTGTGAGGTACAGTATGATAAGTCAATACCGTTTATATTTTTCAACAGTTGAAAAAGGCAACAGTGTCACTATCTTCTGAAGTGTTATTTCTAGAAGAATCTTCAAACTCCTCTCTAGTGACTCCTAAATGCGCACTGAATTGCTAGTCAGCTTTGTCTCCCAGTGGTGGTTGGAGACAATGAGTAGACTTCTGCAAGGGAAATGGTCACCCTCACAGGCAGGGTGTGAGGGCTACGAGGAGATGAAGGAGGCTTCGGGGAGCTCTGCAGGTTACCTGGCTGGGCTGTGTGAAATCCATACCTTACTTTATTCTCACAAAAGTCTGGAAAGATTCATCCGCTATTTCCCTGGATGAGGACTCTTTGGTTTATCCCATGCATGATAGGTGCCAAAGAAACATGGCAGAATCGGGACTCTGTCTTCATATTGTCTTTGGTAGCATGCTACAGGATCCCAGAAGTTTCTTGTTTAAAAATGTATTTCTATGGCATAAATGCCACTTCTTCAGAGATATGTGCCTATCAACATCTCCGTTTATAGCTGTGGCTTAGCATCAATTTATAAAAAGTACAGAAATCATTTGCATCCATTCTTGGAGGTAATGTATTTCTGCTGCTGTACATCATCACTGGCTGTCTTGGAGGTGACCTGCTGAAATGATTACCAGCAGACTCTGGCTCTGGTAAGGCCTGAGCTACACCCAGATGTAGTCTTTTAAACCAATTTTCTATGATTTTTTCATATGAAAAATATAAACGATAACAGAAATAACCTCATATAATTCCAGTGTGGTGCTATACACCTATAATCCCAGTTTATGGGAAGCTAAGGTAGAAGATTTGCAAATGTGGGGCCAATCTGGTCTAAGGAGCAAGGCTAGCCTAGACAACTTAGAACCCTGCCTCAAAAAGTAAAATAAAAACCTTCATTGAGTTAATCAACAAATAAATTGACACATAAAACATGATACTACCTAGAATATAGATATGAATATAGAATATACATTAGCTATGAAAGTAGTTATTATTTTGACATTTGTTTCTATGTAATATAAGTGTTTTACACACTAGATATTCTAGTAACACCTCATACAATTACACAGATATTTCTTACCTTGACAAATTCAGCCATCACCTGTATATTGTATTGATAAGGAAAAACCAGTTTTACACCGCCAGTCCTATGTCTTTCTGTTAGCAAGGTTATAAAAAAGATTACTTACATTTAAAAAAGGGGGGGTGGTTAGGCTGAGAAATACTGGCCTAGAGAGTTGTTTCAAAATCAAAAAACAGAAATGTTGTGAATCAGCATCCAATATATGGTAGTGTTTCTCCTGTAGATTGAATTCATAGATCCAGGAATTAGGGATGAAAACAGGAATGGAACATTCACCCTGTCCTCTAATGACTCACTAGCCAAATTTTGCTTCTTATTTCTGTGACCTTCTGCTCTGCTGATACACAAATTTTGGAATCTTGGAGGAGTAGAAGTGGGAGTATTTCTGCCAGGAAGCAAACAAACACTCCATTGATCTGCAAAGCTTTCCTGGCCACTTCACATTCCTGATACTAACAAGTCAACAGGCTAACAAAGGAGTTACAGTGTTATCAGAGGTGTTTGACATAGTCATGTTCTGCTTTGCACAATGGAATATGGAAATCTATGTCTGAAAGGCAAGAGATGCTTTATGGTTTTCATTGTGATACTTCATCATGTGATTTTTAAGGTTAACAAATAATTATAAAAACGCAACTACAAGAGGATGATAAATGGCAGAGACCTTTCTAGAATAAAGGTTATGTGTAACCCTTCCAGGTAAACTACCAAGGAATGCTTGGGTTCTTGCTCTTGGTGAAGAAAATATAGCATGGGTAACA
The DNA here is from genome assembly GCA_026225945.1 of Cricetomys ansorgei. Classification (NCBI taxonomy): domain Eukaryota; kingdom Metazoa; phylum Chordata; class Mammalia; order Rodentia; family Nesomyidae; genus Cricetomys; species Cricetomys ansorgei. The sequence continues at coordinate 2,990,592 of JAMJFZ010000716.1, read as the reverse complement.
GAAGAAGGTAGTTATAAATATTGGATAATGCCACTTGACTAGTTACAGAAATAGTATGCTATGAGTATTTCTGTACTATTTTTAAAGAACGTTTTTGATGAACATACACATTGAACAGATATTGTTGGTTTGGTGTGGGGTCCCACAAGATATTTGTGATTTTATTCCTCATTTTTATTTTCAATCTCTCCATTTTGTAATCTCTCCATTGTGCAGACATCCTTCAATGGGCATTCTATAAGTTCTTTCTAGAAGTTCTGTTCTTTTATTCCTGACTTAAAAAAAATGCTAGAATACCTTTCATTTTCTTTTCATTTTGAAGACTTTTAGTTCAGATATGAGTACATGTAAGTGGAATAGACAATCTCCTCAGGCTTCTTACATGATTATACAAATAAAAGAGAATAATTTATATATTTTTTAGAATCTCTACTGAACATATGCATTATAAAATCTGCTCTATAGGTATGGCTCTGTTTTCATCAGATTGACTTTCTACTTTTATTTTATTGTCAAGTAGCAGTTTCAACATACTAAGTTATTCTGTAAACTTATGATCATTTCACATAATGAAGTGTTTTTAATGAAGAAATATTTATATGCATTCAATTAAATTTTAAAACCTTAAATACACTTTTTAAAATGAGAAAACAATTAATAAGAAATGTGTCCACAGTGTCAGAAGTTTTGATCATTCGTAAATTGCGTAGTTTATATACTCTCTTAAGAGTCCTAAGATCACAAAAGAAGAGTAAAGATTTTATCCAAGAGTATGAAAATCTTTGAGTGTGATATTCTTGAGGTTAGGTTCAACAAAGAAATCAAATTACAAGTAATCATCGTTCTTTCATATCATCCAGATATTACCCATAGAAAGTTGTTCTCTGCATTTGACCAGTTTTGAATTTCTTTGATGATCTCTATCTGCTGTAAAAAGAACCTTCTTTGTTGAGGGGTGTGAGATCCACTTATCTATTTATACAAAACAGGTGTTTAGAATGCAGCTAGGAATTGTACTGGTTTTGGCTCAGAGAATATTGCAGAAGATGTGAGAGAATACTTTTACGATGTAGAGGGCCAGGCCACTGCCATATAGTGTTTTATAGACATGATACAGTAGCTGCACCCATGAAATCTCAATATGGTTGTCTAAACAAGACCTGTGTCATGGCAATAACAATGCAAATACGAGAAATCTCAAAAAAGCAAATTTTTATATGGGTTTTCTATAGGCAACTAAGGCTGCTAAAAGTGAGAATTATTCTCTTTCAGGACTTAGTCTCTTAATAAGTTATCAATTTCCAAGAGGTTACCCCTAAACACATTTACATATGACTAAATGAACTCAGCAGCTTGTATTTAGGTGTGTGTGTGTGTGTGTAACAATAACAATAAAGAATTCATGAATATTGAGAGAGAGTTGGGGAACACAGGAGGAATTGGAGGGCAAGGGATAGAAATAAATTAAATATGCTACTCAAGTACGAAATTTCCAAAAATAAAAATACATGTAAATAAAAGAAAACCAGCTTGAAAACTATGTTACCATTTGGCCAACTCAAAATAAGAACCATAGTGACATTTGTTTTTGTGTGTGTGTGGGGGGGAGTCTTCTTGTTCCATTTTGGGGTTTTTTTTTTTTGGGGGAGTTGGTTTTTGTTATTTGTCTTACTAAATTTTGTTTGATTGATTTTTGTTTTGGTTTTGGAGAGAGAAGAGAGAGGGTGAGAGGGAGACAGTTGTAGAACACATGAAGTTGAAGCTGAATGTTTAGGGAGCTAGGGGAGATCTGGGAGGAGTTGGGGAAGGGGGAAAACATGATCAAATTTACTGTATAAAAATTTGTAAAAAACTGATTCTATTATATGACTTTTTTCATTGTTATTATCATATATATATGTATATGTGTATATATATATATATGTATATATATATATATATCAACCATGTGGATGAAAGATTATTAGCTATAGCTTTGTACATGCTAAGTACATATGTATTCTTTAGAGATTATTCTAGGGCCAAATGAAGCTAAGGGTATTTAACATATACACAAAAAAAAAAAATAGTATAGTGTTCTGTTCCATGACTGCTCAAGGGTTGGAATATCAGTGGACAGAAATAATTCAAAGAGATTAATCATGATATTTAACAACAAATATGAAAATAGTATTGACAATCTAGCAGTACTGGTATAAAATGGCTAATACTGAGTAACAACATTGAAAAATAAGATAGGAAAATATGACTTACTACAATCTCAAGTTCAATTAATTGTCACCTTATTATTAATTTAATAGTAGCTCATTTAGTATTAGTTGATTATTTTTAATAATTTATTAATTATTTGAAATTTTCATAAAATATGTTTTGATCATATACTCCCTTTTCTCCTTCCTGTAACATTTCTCACACCCTCAAACATCCTTATCCCAATTTATTATTCCAATGGGAAGAGATATGGTCATATTGTCTTATAAACATGTAAAATACCTAAAAATTCACACAGTTTTGAAGTATCTTAATTCTCTCCTTACCTCTTTCATAGTACTCAAGAATATCATACTTTTGAACAGTGGGAGAATTAAGAAAATGTAGATATACATACATAGATGCATTTAAAAAAAGAAATAAACACTAATCATAATTTCTAGAATAGGTTGTTCTGGAACTGAAGATCATCCTGCAGATGGGATTCCAAATGAGGTTGCTTTGAAGAATTGTGAATTTATCACACACATGAAAATAAATATTGGCAAAAATTAGAATTTTTAAACAAAGATTTCTGTTTAGAGAAACTGGAGAAAACTGATTTGCTTTGTCCATCTTAGTTCTCAAATTCCACTTTGTGCATGAGAGCATGAAAAACAGGCAACTGAATGTTCTTCTCATTAAAAAAAATCTGTTTAGTAAAGTTTATAAAATCATCATAGTTAGCCAAATAAAGAAATACTATGTAGTACTTTAAAGATGTAATTTTAAAGCTTTATTCATCTTGGAGAAATGACGTTTGAAATTTCATCCTCTTTGTAAAAGAGCCCTTTAAAATGTATGTGAAAATCAAATCAGTTCTCAGTTCATTTTATCTATTTCTTACTCACACCTGTTTGTGTACAGTAGATTTAGATGACTTCAAATTCTGACAACTTTGAAGCAGCGTACTATTAATTCAATAAGTAAATACAGAACCCAGACTTTTGTTCCCGGTCCTTACCAACATCAGGATTCTCTCCAGCTTTTTTATAATCTGGATCTATAACTGGGTAGGTGATGAGGACTCCTAATGACTGCTTTGTGATTTGGAGGGAAATTTTAGACATACCTTCACACATACATACACACACTGCAGAAGGGATGAGTAGAGGGAGGAGGCCAGAGGGGGTGAGCTAGCTGTTAACGAACAACTTTCATGCTGTGCAAAGAAGATACTGAGATACTGAGTGCTTTTTGATGCCTCCGGGTCACTAACCAAACAGGGAAAATAGAAAAACACATTCACATGTCATGACTCTAATTCAAAATCATTTTTCTTTACTTTTCCATCCATGGTGCCCAGATAGGGTCAAAAAGCCAGCACCTCAGTTATTTTGTTGAAAGTGTAACAAATGCCTTAACTCTCTGCACCTATTACTACCACAGTGAGCTCAAAGGAAATCAAGCTTCAAGTTACTAATGTTTTATTCCTGATACAACTGGACCTTTGTGGTGAACTTTAGAAATAGGATGAATTTTTCATAATGATTTTCCAGATATAAGTGGTTGATAATTAAACTAAAGACGTTTCCCCTTAAGAATTTCATTTTTTTTCTGCAATGGGATAGATCAGATTGGTTCAAAATCTAATATAAAGTTTGATCAGATGCTATATATATTTTATAAATGAGACTCAAGTCAATCATTGTATATACTGTTAGAACTTAGGAGAAAGCATGAAGCCATGTTGAAAATAAAGCTATAGTCCTATAAAAGCTCAAGTATATAATTTTTATTCCAAGAAAACAATGTAATTTTCTTAATGTGCCTCTTAAATCAGCACTATCAAGAAAAGGCTGGGACTCATTGGAATGGAGATAAGCCAATGGATTGACTAATAAATATTAAAACCTATCAAATAAAATATAGTCCATCTATACACACTAACTTAATTTAAAAGAATAATTTTAGTAATTCTAAGTGGGTGGAGGAAAACACATACTAACTCCCACACACAGAAATCTCAGTGGAAAAACTGTACATAGTATTGTGACTGAACAAAATGGCTATCCCATGTAAGTATCTTTACTGCACCTCATACTTCTGCGTCCATGATTTTATGAACCTGGCTTTATATCTATTATGAAGTTATTTGTGTATTAGACAGTAATTTAAGTGACTATGGTCATAATATTCAAAATGAAAGTCAAGAAAAGAAGTAGCAAAACAAAGAAATCTAGGCTTATCTTCTTTTATGATTCATATATTCTGTACATTAATAATTATCCACGGCTGTTTATTTAGACTAGTAGATACACTTATTTGTTGGCTTCACAACTTGAGTTTGTCATATTTCTTCTATTATTATATGATGCTTGAAAGAAGGACATTTATTTTAGTTCAGAGATTCAGAGGTTTCCTTCTACAGCCATATGGCTTCCATGTTTCTGTCAGGGGTAAGGCAGAATGTCATGCTGAACAGTGACAAACGCATGGTTGAGCAAATTGCTCATCTGAGGGCAGCCAGGAGGGAAGGAGGACATAGAAAGAGAGGAGAAAATGAGAAAGAGTTTGGGGGTTGATATATTTTTATATTCTTTCCCAAGTCTTTTAAGCCATGAATCCGTAAGTTGATCAATCTGTTCAAGAATTCAAAGGTTTCATGATGCCACCACTTCCAATCACTGTATTGTGATTTGTGAACGAAATGTTCATCACATGCAGCTTTTTCATATTCAGGCTGGTAACATATTATATCAGCTCCTGGCTCCAAAAGGCTCATAACTACCTTTTAATTCAAATGTACTCGTTTTACCCCTAAGAGTTTTCATGGTTTTGTTACTGTTGCAAAGTCTCCTCAGAGACTTAAGGCAAATGCTTACCATGAGCTTGTGTGAAAACCAAAAACAAGTTAAGGCACAAGGCAAGCATTCCTAACTTTATATTAGATGAACAAGGGGTTAGAAAAAAAGGACCAAGCCAAAGCAAGATGAAAACTGAGGCGATCTACAATAAAATATGTATCTATACATCTGGCATCTAGTGTACCTGCTGGTATGATGTGAGCTCTAAAAATCTTGGGCTTTCCATTTCCATGATCTTGCTATATGAAGCTGGCATCACGCTCTCTTGGGTGACTGTTGACTGTTTTGGCTTCCATCAGTAGATATTTCATGATTTTGGGTTTGAGTTCTTATTGCTTTTGACATTACTTTATGAGGATCTTCTCAAAGGAACTTTGAGCCTGCTATACATTGCTTTGTCCATCAGTGTTTTCTAGATTACTTTTCTAAAACTTTTCCAGAAAGTTCCAACCAAAGTCTCTTGCAGTATACGATCAGATACAGTCTCACAATGTTCTCATATCACAGAACAAACTTTCTGTATTAATCAGATTTCTATCAAAGTGGAAAAACAAAACAAAACAAACAAACAAACAAAAAAAACTCTAACATAGTACCTAAAAGGAGAGAAGGCTTGTTTTATCTCACAGTTTCAGAGTTTACATGGTAACTTAATTCAATTTTGTTCTTGGATTACGGTAGAGCAATTTAAAGGAGGTATAAACTACTCAACTAGCAACTAGAAAGCATTCACAGGATTGGGGAAAAGGGTGATGTGTAGTGAGGAAAGATATAGCTTTGAGAGCACAACTCCTGGACATACATCACAGAAGAGTATCCCAAGTCTTTGGTACCTACCAAATTTCAGTAGCCAATTAAATTATCAATCAGTCAATGGATTAACATGGTCAAGTTAGAGCCCTCATGATCTAAAGACTTCTTAAGACCTAGATTCTGAACACTACTTAAGAGAGACAAAACCAAAAAAATCATGAGTTTTCAGGAGACATCTGAAATCCAAATCATAACTTCAGTGGAAAATGGTCAAACTGTAACTTCTATGAAGTTCCTACCCCTCACTCCAGATATTTTTATGTGTTTACTGAGAGCTTTTCAATTAACACTATGAATTAACTCTTTTCACTTCTAATCACTTTTTTGTAATAAATATATTATCAGTCCCTTATTATTTCATATTTGTGTGGCATTATATGTTTAAGTAGAAGGGTGGAGACACATGATTGCAGTTGATATAACACCCTCAGTGGCAACAGTGTTCTAGAGATGCTTAGACATTTAGCAATGTATATCATTTATGTAAAGAATGGAACAATCTGATATTCTAAATCTAATCTGTAGACTTTAGTTTATATGGTCCAGAGAGAGTTGACTCTGAACTTCCATAGACCTTTTGTTTATAAAAGTGTATGTCTTACAACTTAAGCTGTCCTAGAAAATACAGCCTACATTAATAGCATTAAGAAACCTGGAAAATATTCACATACATAGAAATTAAGAAATATACCATTGAATAATAACAGAGTCAAAGGAGAAATCACAAATAGATGAAAAAATCAAACACAATAAATCAAATTTAGAGAGTAAAATGGGAATGATACAAGTGGAAACATAGGGTAATACACAATGAAAAGGAGAGGAAACTCAAAAGAGTAGATTACATGAGCCAAAGAGAATGGTAAGATCAGAACAAATATAATTGAAATAAAGAAAAATTGTACCTCAGAGAAAAATCAACGAAACCAAGGACTAAGTTGATGATCCAAGAATATTAACAAAACTGGCAATGCTGACTCAAAATTAGATCAGAAAAACAAAACAAAAGCAGTAAAAGATCCTAAAATTAGAAATGAGGAAGGGCCTGCATCTGCTCCCTTCAACTACTAGTAAAAGCCTCTCTGATGACTATTGGGGTAGGCACTGATCTACGAGCATAGCATAATATCATTAAGAATTATCTCTAGGCTATCCAGTCTCTGGTTCTTGGCCAGCTCTGCAGTGTTAGGCATGGGCTCCCTCCCTTCACATGGTTCTGCTCTTCCATTGCTCCAGCTTATCCTCCAGGCAGTTTAGATTATAGGTCCCACCACTGGAAGCCTTGTCTGATTACAGGAGATGGCCTGTTCAGGCTCCCTGTCTCCCACTACTAGGAGTACCTATTCAGGGTTGCAGTTCCGAGATCACTGATAAAGAGCGGGAGAAAGGATTGCTGGGACCAGAGGGGTGAAGAACACCAGGAGACCAAGCCCCACAGAATCAATTTATGGCTCAAAGAGATTAAAGCAGCAGACAAGGATTCTGCAGATTCCTCTACAAACATCTTACTGTTGTCTGGCTTGGTGTATTTGTTCTCCAAGTTAGAGTTCTAAATGTTGGGGTGGGGGTTTCTCTGACCCCTTTTCCTGTCCTTGGGACCTTTTCCCTCCTGCTGGGCTCCTTCATCCAGCCTTGATGTAGGGGCTCAAGATCAGGATTGTCCCCTCTTGATGTGCACTGTTTTAGTGATAATCCTAGAAGGCCAACTCTGTTTTGAGTGGAAAGGGTGGGATCTAGAGGAGAAGGGAGATGGAGAAAGGAAGAGGAGCTGGGAGGAGTGGGAGAGGAGAATGAGGTCAGGATAAGAAAGAAAAAATAAATTGAACAATGGAAAAAAAGCACAGAATGTATCAGATATCTTAATACCTATATATACCTTGTAATTAATATATATTTATTAATTAATATATACCTATAAATATTTATACATACCTTACTAGAAACTAGTGCAAGAATCTCACTAATATTTTTTGTAAAATTATGTGTTGTATTCACATGATATTTAATTGTTAGCACTGTTAAAATAATTGCTTCTTAGATATGTTAATAAAATGATTTTGAATGTGTTTCAAAAAAGAAATAAGGGAAAGGACATTATAAGAGATATTTTAAGAATAAAACATGGTTTGTGATCTGGGAATGGTGATTTTTTTTGTTATTTCAGCTATCTGAGAACATGAGACAAGCAGGTAAAAGCAGAAAGCCTGCCTAAGCAACTTTAGTATTGCAAGAACGACATGCAGAGTGGTTTCTCTCAAGCCATTTATATCATGAGCAGTGCAGCTGAACTATAATCAGTTACAACAATCTAAAACATTGTGCTAATACTGTGCCTTCAACTATTTGAAAATAGCAACCATGAGATGTGTTACCAGAATTTGAAACACTTCAGTAGTATTGCTTATGTGGATCAACACAGACAGACTCATTTGTAGTATTACTAACAGTCATATAAATCTTCATTAAAAAGATAATCTATTATCCTTATTGTTTAGTTACTTTAATGTACTTTATTCAACATTATTTCTATAAAACTGTGAAAAACCAAATTGTTCAATCACTGCATGTCTGTATGTCCTGGTAAGTATTAATTTTAGTCTCCTATTTTAGATAATGATATGCCCTATTAAAGCCAATGCATTCTTTGTTGATGCCTGTTGCACATGAGTAATGGATCTATTCTATTCTCTGTTAATAGTGATTAATTTGGAAAACAGACTTGATGCTTATTTCACCTATGACATCATATAATTAATTTTGGTTATTCATTTTTAACTCATTCTTTCAAATGAGCACATCACCTGACTCAGAACGCCTTTCTGAGTTCCTTACTACATAATTGTCTATGTGTTCCTGTCTTTTATTTTCTCTGTTTAATATGACAATATTGTACCCTCACAAATCACACAGTGCACTTTCATCATAAAATATTACTTTACATTTTCCCCAGAAAGTTCTGTTTTGTCATTTCAAGAGGTTCACAAGGCATCATTTGTGTGGGATAGCTATATAACTAAGAATTTCTGTAGCTAAGGCTTTTGAACAGCCTCATTGTCTAACATAGTGCATATTTGTGTTTCTTGTGGTCTTCATGTCCTGTAGATTCACATGTTATATTCTCAATATGTACTGTTATCCATGACACATAGATGTTTCTACAATTGCTTTTCAGTGTAACAAGATTGACTTTGTTTGTGACAATCATCATTATCTTCGTTTCCTTATATATTGTCTAAAAATATGTTCTGTCATTTAGTGTTCATGTTAGATTACTTAATAGAAGAGGTTCTCCAATATATTATACCTCACATAAGTCTAATGTCCTAACACATCTTCACACAAGAAACAAAAGAGTATAGGTATCTCTGCTATGCAAAACTGCTCAGGAACTAATGAATAAATAATTATATTTCATGAATAATTGAAGAATTATGTTGGATGCCTCAAACAATCTTTATCTGCAAAACAATATAATCTTTTAATGTAGCCATGTGACACACAGTACAAATAGGAATAGGGCTAAGTTGGAAAAATGTATTTTGCTCTCAAATTTTGCTTCAGTGTAAGAATTTATTGTGCAGGTATAACCTTAGAACAGTAAGAATTTAACACTTGGCTTAGAAGACTATGTAAAACAGAGATTGACATTATCATTAAAGCATAATATTTCTATGTTAAATAATTGCATTTATGTGCTTTAAATTGTATTTAGATCACTATAGAAATATACAATATCACTTTTGTGAGTTGCACTTTATGATAATTCATGATTAGGTAAGTTACTTACCATCACTGTTAGTAATAGTTAATATTCATAAAAAGTTTCACTTAATAATGTTACCAAAACATAGTAACATTTATTGTTATATTTCAGGAAAGCATTAGGTAATAACATGCCATGGATATGTTTTTACTGTTTTAACTTGGAGCTAATCACTTATGTGCTAAGTCACAAGTTCTTTACCTGAAATTTTTTGACTGGGTAGATTTTAACCAATCCATAGTTTTAACCTCATAGAAGATTATTACAGACTGTTTAATATGACTTATAAAGATGAAGAGAATTTTTATCTTTGTTCCTTTAAAAACTAGGTGGCATGGTTATTTGTAAAAATAACTGTATATGGAAAATAAAAAATAATAAAACGTAACAAACAAGTCAAATACGACAATAACAATAGAACTCCAGTTAGGAGACCTATGGGACTACACAGTGAATTAATAAGTCATGTTCAATTTGCCTCTGTCCTCTCACATTCACACCTCTTATCCTATAATCTAAATTCTTACAACACTAGACAAATATGAAGGATGACAAGAATGACCAGAGAAGCAACATGTATGAAATGTTTCATTTACACTCTCTTATCTAAGAGATCATATCTACAAATTTTCCTTTTTTTTTTTTAAATACAATTTTCTAGGGTTGCTTAAAGATTGCATGAGATAGAACATACACAAACTTTACTGTAAAGATATACTGGAAAACACACATCATCTATATAATTAAGTGATCAAGGTCAAAGTATAAGTTCAACATAAAGTAACATTTCTCATTTGCATTAAACCTAAGAGCTTGTAGAGGAATAGTCCTGTGTGAAAGCTAAAGTATACATTCTAGAAGCTACATTCCAGAAGCCTGTGTGATGTGGTTGGAATGTAGACACACCTTTAATCCAGTATTCAGAAAAGGGTGGTAGCCTATGCCATTAATCGCTAGAAAAAAACAGTGGAAGCAGACACAGGAAACAGATCTCAGAAGGAGTCAGTGTCACACAAGAAGTGACAGCTGAGATGAGTCAGACTGAATGGCAGATAAAATGACTAATCAGAGGAAGAGTTAGACCAACTCTCAGGTTCTCAGCTCAGTGAAAGAGAATTACATAACAGTTAGAGTCTTTCAGTTACCAGAGTCAGTTGAAGAGTCAGACAGAGGAGTCAGTTGCAGAAGTCAGTTGAAGCAATGAATAAGAAGAGTCAGTTGAGAAGAGGATGAAGAGTCAGAGTTCAGAGGAAGCTCATTGGGGTGGCTTGGTCAGCAGAGAAGGCTTAAATGTTCTAGACTGTATGGAAGTTAAAGGTTTCCAGTTCCTGGATTAAGACTAGATTGTAAAGAAGCCAAATGTTCTAGGACTCTCAGGCTTTGGGCTAGGACCAGTGATTTAATTAGCTAAAAGTATAAACACCTTTGCCACAAATCAATGGCTATATCTGACAAATCTACATCTACATCTACAAGAGATTATTAAAATAACAACACATTTTCTCATATTACACTAGCAAAATATATATTTACTAGTATGTGTGACATTACTATGAAATTTTGATTTCTATAGTTTGCTTGTAAATCGTATATAAGTAGTTTTCACATAATTTGATGTTTTATAACCATGAATCATGTACATTTTCATCAATTTCTACCCATTAATTTTACTTCTACAGACATATAAAATAGAAAAAAAATAGTAAATATGGCAAGAGCTACTTACTGAACTATTTTTAAGATGATAAAATATATAAACCAGTATCCCAGAGCTAGCATGACAAAATGAAATAACATGCATTTATTAAAACATATAATTTTCACAATGTGAGAAAGATGACTATTTTTTCAATGTGTTGGGAGAACCGAAGCAAGATGGCAGCTAAGTAAGATCTTTTGGTGACTTTCCACAGATATATCGCTTTGCATAACTAAGATGGTAGCAAAAAAAAAAAAAAAGAGCTAAACAAAACAGATGGAGACCACAACTACCACTCATAACATGATCAATAAAAAGACACACTCAAGAAGTCAGAAAGAAAAATCGTGCCATTATCATTCCAAAGCTTCAATCCAGTCTAGTTTGTAGACAGGTATGTCTGCCTCTATACACATATAAAATAGAAAAAAAATAGTAAATACACCAAGTGTTATTCATAGAAGTTAAAACACAACCAGTTATACTAAAAATCTATTAACATTGAAACTCTAGTTAAACCAAGGGCTTTTCATATTCCAATTAAACTCTAGTACCAAACCACCATCTGAAGAATGAGACTCCAGAACTGTAGTAGGTCAGGTGGCAAACAAATTCTATTTATCTCTTCTCAGACTGATACAATAGTGTAGATAATTCTTCATCTCACAGGCTCTGCCACTGAGTAGCATAACTATCTCCAAGCTATTGCTTACAGACCAAACTTCAGAAAAATCCATGGCAACAGCTCTGTCTTGTGCCCCAGTGTAACAGACTGATGCTTTGGTGTAGATCATTGTCATCTGAGATGAATGTTGGTACAAACTTTAGTCTGTCTATGTCCCTTGAATTATTATCTTTAGCATGACCAACTTATCATCAAGGCATCCAAAAATCTATGTTCTCCAACAATCTTGTGTTCTATAACATGATATAAAACCCCATTTTGTGAGACTAGATTATGTACAAGAACATGACTTTGCTCAGTAACAATGGTGGGCACATGAACCATAATACTGTACAGATTTAAATGGCACCATTTTTTCCTACTTGTAGTCATGATGTGGAAGAGCACCAGTTCCAGAACATGACCCATAGCCCGGCTTCCTGAACTTCTGTCTCAGCTAATATCACTTGTTGTTCATTCCAGTAGTCCTGACCTATGAGTTCACCTTAGCCAGATGCAGTCTACAGAAGTGTAAGCACTGGCCATATCTCAATACTATGATGGTTTTGAGAGACCATGGTCTCAAAATGTTTCATTGCTTAACAGAATTTGATGTGGCATTAAAGCCTGAGGCTAGTCTCTTCTTGGTATCTTTCTTAGCAGAGCAAAGCAGAATCTTGCAGACTGATCAGATGCCATTAGGTATTAGGTCTTAAATAATTTAGGATCGAGGCTGTAGAAACAGACTAGTCTTTGTCTCTTTGTAGTTTTCTCTTTATTCTGAGCAACACATTAAGAGACAATTTGAAATAAATTTGGCTTAGAGTGTCCTCTAATACTAAAACAGAGATAACATAGTCATACCATATTCCTGATATATCTAGACCTAGGTCTATCTAGCTGAAAGAGTGAAGGTGTCTACAGACTCAGCAAATCCAAGCAAATTGATGAGAACTCATGGAAAGACAGTGATAGAAAATCCAAATTAGGAAGACTGGAATAAATATGTCACCCTTTCCATTATAATGTAGTATACCTAAATGTTTTAAGAGCCTTCATTAAACTATGGCCTCATTTACTACTCAAAATTATGTGCCAAGACTGGCCAAGCTATAATCTTTATGGGAGAACTTTCAGACAACTAATATATGGAAACTCAAAGAAGTGAGATCAATTTAAAATCAAGCAGAGATCCTGAACCACAAGAAGGTACTCAGTGAAGTAACAGAGTATGACAGGAGCACCAACAGCAAATGAGATCAAACAGAGCTAACCAGGTCCAAAACAATTGGAAAGTACATAGTTGGAGAACAAAATGAAACTATAGTTTGAAGATGAACTCAAAAGCTGAGGACACAATTAAAAAAAAAAACCCCACAAATTTTTGATATTCAGGAAAAGTTTTAAGAATACTAAAACATTAGAACATTCTTTTAGAAACATTATATCATAAAACTTCTTAAACCAAAAGAAGATAGAAATGAATGCAAGAGCAGGGGTGTGGTTTGAATGTGGAATGTCTCCCATAGGCTCACATGCTTGATTCCCTGGTTCTGGGATGCTAGTATTGTTTGGAAAGGCTGCAGAACATTTAGAAAGTGTTGCCTCTCTGTATGAGACCTCTGTATCAGACCTCTGTTTTACAGATAGCCTCCTGTCATTGTCATCATGATATCCTTGCCCACCCTATCTTTCTTATCATAACAGATTGTATTCCTCTGGAAATATGACAGTAAGTACGCCCTTTCATCTTTAAATTGACTTTGTCAGAGTTCCTTGTTGTTGTTGTTGCTGTTTTACACAGCATATGAACAGTAAGTTTGACAAGTCACCATAGTAAACAATAAAATTATTATGAAATAAGAGACACTGTAATCAAAAAACAGTCAGAAGAAAAAAGGTAATTTTATGATAATTTAAAAAATCAATTTTATATGACAGAACAATACTTCTAAATATGTACATATCAAACCTTGGAACTTGTAAACCTAAACAGTATACATTGATAGTTGTAAAGAGAAAGAATATTCAAATGCAAAAATGGTTGAAGATATTAACACATGCACTCACTGATAGACGTATCATCTGGAAATAAAATCAATGAAGAAACTTCCTTGTAACATTTAACTTACTGAATGGGTGTAACAAACCCTGCAGAACACTTGTCTTAGTTAGGATTTTATTGCTGTGAAGAGACACCAGGTAGGTCCACAACAACTCTTACAAAGGAAAGCTTTTAATTGGGACTGGCTTACAGTTCAGAGGCTTAGTCTCTTGTCAGCATAGCAGGAAACATGGTGGCAGGCAACAGACATAGTGATGGATAGGGAGCCGAGGGCTCTATATCTAGACTGACAGGTAACGGGAAGAGCATTGTAAGCCACTAGGCCTGGCTTGAGCTTCTGACACCTCAAAACCCTACTCCAGTGACACACTTCCTCCAGCAAGGCCATATATCCCAATAGTGTCAATCCTTATAGGCCTATGGGGGCCCCTTCGTTTTAACCATAACAGCACTTATTTTTTTCTAATTCATACATACACAAAATACACAGGAAGAAACCATATGACCTCTTCATCAGACACAGAAAGACATTGAACAGAATTTAGCATACCCACATAATAAAAGTTCTGACAAATTACGCAATCAAGAAATGTATCACACTGAAATTTAGGCTATGTATAATCTACTATCTAGTATTATGCTGACTCAGGGAAGCTGGAAGCTTTCTCTCAAGGAGCTGGAACAAGACCAGAGTTATTTTTTTTTTACCATTTTTACTGAACATAGTGTGGGGAGTCCTGGTCATAGTTAATAAGTAAGAAAAAGAGATACAGAATGTCTGAATTGGGGTTATTTGCAGATGGCATGATCTTACATAAAGAAAACCCCCAAACTCTTCTAACACAAAACTGTGAGAAGTAATAAATTGATTCAGCTTTTGAGACTTCAACCCTTTTATTCTCTAAACAAAAGTTCCCAGAAGTTCAAACAGCATACAGTCCTAAGGACAAGCTACACGAAGCAAAAGAGCTGCCTATATCCAAATTATAGCCAATGGGAAAAAAAAAAACTATCCAAATTAACTCATAAAATCACACACCACACCTGAAATAGGAACAGAAACATAGTCCAAATGCCATTTTGTGTCTTTGCATTTTTGAAGAAACCAAAATAATAAGAGACCTTCCAAGTGTCCGAGAACATTTCCCCCTTTTTACTAAAACATTATTTGTAAGATATTGATTACTTCTTCTCTGGTCTCCAGGAGCTTACTAAATGAAAAAAATCCTCTGACCCATACAAATCTAATCAGCTTTCATTTCTTCCCTTTTTGTATAGTCACACTTTTGGTACAGCCATCAGGGTATTCAATAGATCTCCCTGGTTCAAATCTAATCTTTATTAGTTTTGATAGTACGAACAGCTTTTCATTTACACAGGAAATATAAGTATAGCCCTTTCCTCACTGCAATATATGTCCTCATTTCCATTCATATGTTAATATGTCTTTATAATATATGGGTTGATTTAACTCTGTAATTCTTTCTTTAGTCCACTGTCTCTCAGCTGCTGGTGTTCCTATGTCATTAACATTCAGAAAATTTTAAGTTAGTAGTGCACTATTTGATCTATCATGGGGGTCTTCGTTATTCTTTTTTGTCTTTCAAGTACTTCCTTTAATGTTCAATTAGATCTTTCTATAACTGCTTCTCTGGTAGGATTATGTGGTAATATGTTTTATGCCATAACATATAATTTTTTTCATTTTACTGGAGACATATGCAGAAGCATTGTCAATCTTGATTTGTAAAGGTATTCCTAAAATAGCCTTACTGCCAATGAATGTGTAATTACAGAATCAGCCTTTTCAGAACTCAAGGCAAAAGCCCATTGAAACCCTGAAAAAGTATTGATAGTATGGTGTATAAACTTTAGTTTCTCAAATTTTGCAACATAGAAAACATCCATCTGCCAGATTTCCCCTCTTTTAGTACCCTTAGGTTTACTTCTAGTGGGCAATGGGGCTGAATTATACAAGGAACACATTGGACATTTTTTTATAATTTCCTTTGCTTGTCACCAAGTAATGGAGAAGTTCCTTTATAAACTGTGGAGATTGCATAGTGTTTTTCATGAAAATTTGAGGCTTCTAACACATTTCTTATTAATAATTGATGAATTTTGTCATTACCTTGTGCCAATGGGCCTGCCGATTCTGTGTGAGATTTAATATGAGTAATATATAATGGACAATTTCTCTCTCAAATTGCTTGCTGCAGTTGAATAACTTTGTTAATTCTGAATTATCATAGATAAATTCTGCAGTTTATGTATGCAAAACAATCCTTTCAGCATACTGAGAAACAGTGACAACATTAAGAAATTCAGGACAGTCTAACAATACCATTAAGAAAAGCATGCAACTTTAATTTTTGAGCTAAAACATAATAGGCTTTGACTGACTTTACTTATTTTTTTTCTGATTTGTGGCCTGCCTTTCCTGATTTATTGGCATCAGTATAAATTGTAGAATCTCCAGAAATAAGGGTTTCTTTCACTACACGTGACAATATCCAATTAGTACTCCTGATAAATTGAATTTGCTTACATTCAGGATATTTGTTATTAATTTCTCCCAAATAATTACTACAAGCTCTTTGCAAATCTTCATTGATTACCCATAATGACATAATCTCAGCATTAGTTTAAGGCAGTACTATTTCTGCTGGAGCTGTTCTTGACAGCTGTCAAAGGCTTCTTCTTCCCTTTATAATTAAATTAGCAAACTTTTCTATATAGGTCTTATGTGCCATAAATAACCATTCTAAGATATTATCCTCTCTCTACATAAGAATCCCAGTAGGGAAATGTTTTTAATGAATTATGACCAAAATACTATTCAGATGTGGATATATGTAATCAGCATATGCATCTAAGAGTTAACTCTTGCTCTACTGCAACAGTTAAGTGTCTTTAACTATCTAGGGTGGATTCTCCTTGTAACGTTTGAGATATATTTAACTCTTGTGTACTTAATCCTATTGTAGGATTAATATCTCCAGTAATATTTGGAAATCACTAAAAGCTTGCAACTGATCTCTTCTGATCCATACCTTCTGTGGCTGAATTTTGTTGACTTATCTTTTAACCTAGATAGTTAATAGAATCTCCTCTTTTATTTTTTCAGAAGCAATTTATAACCCGCAACAGGGTTAGATTCTTTTCACTTCATTAAATAATTTTTCTGAATTATCTGTGTCAGAATCAGCTAACAAAATATCATCCATATAATGATTAAAAATAGATTGGGGAAATTGTTTTCAAATTAGTTATAATGGCTTTTGCACAAAATGTTGGCATAATGTTGGACTATTCAACATCCCCAGGGAAAGGACTTTTCACTAATACCTTCTGACAGGTTGAGCATTGTTATAGGTGGATATTATAAATGCAAACTTTTCCTTGTCCTGCTCTTGCAAAGGGATAGTAAAAAACAATCCTTTAAATCAATCATTATCAAATGCCATGCCTTAGGTAATAATGAAGGCAAAGAAATTCCAGACTGTAACAGACTCATGGGCTGAATCACCTTGTTAACAGCCCTCAGAGCAGTTAATATTCCTATTTTCCAGATTTTTTTTCTTTATAACTAATACAGGTGTGTTCCATGGGCTAGTAGACTCCTTTATATGCTGAGCCTTTAACTGATCTCCTACCAGCAGTTAAGTACATGCAATTCTTTTTGTTAAGGGCCACTGCTCTATCCATACAAGTTTCTTAGATAATCATTTTAAGTGTTGGACAATTGGTATTGTTTCAGCAGTGGCCCCTTTATAAATTTGGAAACTTAATACCTATTGTGCCTTGCTTCTGAACAACCTCTACAGCCTGTGTGTTCCCCCCTTATTAAGAGTATCTTCCCCTTGAAACATTATTTTATGTAATGTTACTGGGATTGAAGAGATATTAATCTGAGTTCTCCATCATCATAATAAATCCTTCCTCATGAATTTAAAGCTATTTCAGCCACAAAAGGCCTTAACTTTTCTGTTTGCACTTATGATCCCACACTTTTAACCCATTTTATACTGTGCTTTACATCGGATAATTTCTGAATCCCTATAAATGTGTGGATACTTCCTGAAAGGGGTCAATTTGAATCCCTTGATTCTTGGAAAATTATTGTTACAACTGTACCTGTGTCCATCTATTTCACCTATGTGAAATAGACACCTATGTCCTTCTATTTCAATGCCATTGATTTGCATTTTAATTTTGGTCTTTTATCATTAATGACAGCCAGCCAGAACACATGTTTCCCACAGATTCCACATCCACCCACTCTTTCCACATGGGTGTATTTCCTTTTGATGTAGGGAAATAGTAACAGTTGTGTTATACTATACCCTGATTAAAACTGCATACAGTTTACGTATGCCATGATTTTAATTTGTCATCTGAAATCTCCAATTACAATTCGGGGATGCACATTGAATCCCTCAGACTATTCCTTCCTAGAATCATTCCTACTGTCCCTAGAGGCAGAGAACCATAAACTCTAATGGCAATTTTATAGCATTGAACATTTGTGGATAGGTAAGATGTCTATAGCTAGATCTAGCACAACACTGCCCTCAGTAGCATGCATCAGACCTCCAACACTGAGTTTAAGTTTCTTGATCTGCATGCTATTCCCATGCTGGCAAGATACAGTCAGCTCAGATTTTCTCCTGGGGCAAGAGCTCTGCTGCTTGTATGTCTTTCAGTGATCTGGTGATTTACATTTATTTACCTAGTATTGACCCTTGTCATACCACGTACACACTCCTGGAGCACTTTGTGCTCCATATTTAAAGAAACTGTTGACTTTATAAGCAGCTTGGTCACTATCTCTTTGCAAGTGGCCATATTTCCTGCAATTAAAGGAGCAGGCATTGTGGTATTTCAATTAATTTACTATAGCTTTTCCTATCACAGAAGCCATTTAGTTATTTGAACTATCTGGAGTAACTCTGATCCATTGGTTCATTGGTGCAGAATTAGCCTTTTGTGACCTTAAAACTTTTTTACATTTGATGTTTGAGTTTTCTAATGCCATGGTATCAATCAACACCTATCTTACTTCAGGGTCTGAGATGGTTCCCTTCATGGCTGCAATTAATCACTGAAAAAAGTCTATGAAGGCCTCCCTTGAGCCTTGTATGATTTTCATGAATGAGATGGACTTTATTTCCTGGCTCTTCTACTTTCTCTTAGCTCATAAAGCTATTAAATGACATTGATCTCTGGTCATGTCATCAAAATTAATCCGTTCTTGTAATTCAACATAGTGACCCTCACCAAGTTGCTGATATTGAGTTATATTTATTCCTCTAGACTTTTTTGGCTGTTCTATACTTGTAGTCTCTTCTCTCCATCAGGTAAACCACTGAACCTGAGATC
The DNA here is from genome assembly GCA_026225945.1 of Cricetomys ansorgei. Classification (NCBI taxonomy): domain Eukaryota; kingdom Metazoa; phylum Chordata; class Mammalia; order Rodentia; family Nesomyidae; genus Cricetomys; species Cricetomys ansorgei. Next base: position 2,971,149 of record JAMJFZ010000716.1, on the reverse strand, counting down.
CTGTCTCTAACATAGTGGTTATTAACCACTTCCAATCATATGGTATCATTTGGTGCTGCAGTGTTCAATTATTCAGCACTTTTTAGACATAAGGTGAGTGCATGCCACATGGTACCATAGCTTCCTTCAACTGCCTTAAATCAAACAGTCCTATTGGCTGCCATCTTATTTCATTATACCATTGGATGTTATTTCTATCATCTAGAATTTGCTGATTTGCCACAGGATATACTGAGGGTGTTTTCTGGACCCTAGGCTGTTTTGCTACAACCTCAGGTGGTACTGAGTGTTCACAGTTAAACACTTCTCTTGCAGAGGACCACCTTATCTGATCATTTTCCTGTACAGACTTCTCCCTTATTTTTCCTTCATCCTGTACATTCTCTTCTCTTTAATCTACCTAGGGGAAAATCTTTTTTCTGTCACCAGAAAACTGCTCCTTCTTTCTTCATACTTTATAAGTCTTTATAATTTTCCCTGTATATCTTCTAGTAATTCCACCAATTCTTTCCTTTCTAACCCCCCCATATTTCATCTAATATCTAATAGATAATAGATAATATCTAATAGAACTACCTTAACTATGACTAGAAGAGAAAGAAAAGAGTTGGTCCTTTTATTCCCTGCCCCAGTTCTTCTGCAATTCTTCTAATTCCCTAGCAATTTCTTTGATCTTTTTTGAAAAGAAATATAAACAAAGAGGAAGTAGAAAAAGAAAATCACCACTGGGAACAAATTGAGATTTATTACAGTGTTCACAGCTTCTACAAATACCTTGCTACTTTATTGAACCAAAATATCTATACTCTCATCTTCTGCCTTTCCTTCCATGGTATTTGAGTTTGAATTTTCCATTTTTTCTTTCTTATCTCTTTCTATGGAACCTTACATTGCAGAAGCCACTTGAAGCAGTTAGCTACCATCTGTTACTCTCAATTTAGGGAAAGAAAAATGAAGGATAGAAAGAAAGAAGTTTTAAGACTTAAGAAGTTTTAAGAAGGTGGCCTTGACAGAGAGAAAGAGAGAAAGGAAGTAATCTTCATAGCCCTTTTAGGGTGTCTGAATCTTGGAGAACAGGAGCTGACAGTGAGCCAGACTAGCATCTCAGCTCCCTGTCCATAAACCCAATTTCTCCAATCAATCTTCTTCTAAGCAATAACCAACAAACCAACTAGCAAACCAACAACCAACAAACAACAACCCAACTCTTTTTTTACTTCATCCTTTTATACTCTCAGCACGTTTCCAGAAGTCCTAGTAGCACACAATCCGAAAGAAAGCAACACATGGCAAAATAACTGCACATAACCAAATTATATCCACTGACAATGAACTATACAAATCAAACTCATAATCATCCACCATACCTAGGACAAGAATGGAAACATAGTCCAAGCACTATTTTGCATTTTTAAACAAACCACAATAACAACATTTCTTCCAAGCATCCCACTACAATCCTTGTTACACAAACCATTTTGAATATTCAATGTAATTCCTTCTTCACATATTAGAATAACTAATTCTATAATATCCATGGAGCCACACAACCCCTGAATAGGAAAAACCTATTTGAGAAGAAAAATAAAAAAAGAAAAGAAAAGAAATAACTATACTACCTGAATGTAATACACGAGACAAAGTTGTGACAATCAAGGCATCAAAGTGCTACAATTAAAAGAGACAACAAGAAGAAGAAAAAATAGAAATCCTCCAGTAAACTCTCACCCCAGAAACCAGCTGATTTGTTTGAAAGAAAGTTATAACAACATAAAGGGATAATATTTTAAATAAATAATGTTGGGAAAATAAGTTATCTACAAGTAAAAATAATGAAACCAAATTCTGACCTGTCACCAGTTACAAAGACCAAATGAAAACTGATTAAAGAGTTTGATGCAGTGCTTGAAATTGTGAATCTATCTACTCAAAGAAAATGTGGGGAAATTCTCTAGGACATGGAAATGGGCAACAAATTTCTGGGTAGGACCCCAAAAGTCCAGAATCAAAGGAAATCAAACATAAGGAGATACATTAAACTTAAAAACTTCTTTACAGTGGAGGAAACAGTATAGAGTATAAAGAAATCAGAGAAAATATTAGCAATCTATACATCTGATAATTGTTGATATTTGGAACAAATAAGGAACTGCCAAAATTCAAAGGCAAAAAGACAAACATCCCCACTAAAAATATGCAATGCATTTAAATATGCATTTAGGAAAAGAAGACATAGTATGATAGTCATGTCACCATCATCAAGAAGATGCAAATCGAAACCATGAGATGTTTACCACACCCCATTGGTAATAACTGTGATCAACAAAACAAAACAAACGCTTTCAAAGATGTCAAGGAAAGATAATATTTGTATACATTTGCAGAAATATAAATTAAGACAACTACTATGTACAATAGTATGGAGAGGTTCCTCAAATAATTAATGATAGGACTCATATAGTTTCACCTTTATCCCATCTGTCATATATAAAGATAGTTAAATATGTATTTAAAAGATATATAACTACATTGATGTTTATTAAAAATATTTTATAACTAACAAACAGAAACAACTCAAGTGTCTATTTTGTAAATAGATATGAGAAAGTATATCATATATACATTATGGGACATGAAAAAATAAAATATCCTTTGTGGCAACATAAATGGATCTAGAATCCTTCATTCTAAATGAAATTAGCCAGACAAAAAAGACAAATATTATCTGACCTCACTCACATAGAGAGTCTAATAATCTGTAATCTGATATCATACAGATAGGGAATGGCATGATAGGTGCTATAGGCTGGGAAGATACATACAAGTGGCTAGGGAGAGTAGAGATGAGAGAGATGGAGAAAGGCTGATCAATGGGATCTATTCCAGATAACAAATATGTAGTGTACTCTTTATAAAGTCAGAAGGGACACATTAAAATTTTAATCACAAAGAAATTATTGTGTTTCTATAGTGATAAACATGTTTAATCTAATTTAAACAGTATGTAATGCCTGTGTATATTAAATATTATATGGTGGCCAATAAATGGATAAACCTTTTGTGGTTTTGTTATTAGTTAAAAGTATAAAAACACACTTTAAATGTATTGGATTATCATTTCAATTCTGGAACTAGAGACATGAAAAGATTCAGGAAATCAAATGCTAAGTGTATTGCTTTTCTGGTGCAGCCAATGTTACTGGTTACTTTTTTCCAATTTCTATGAAGATTTAATGAAGTTGAGGATAGTAAGCTTAATGTTTCCTCTGTGGTTTCCTCAGTACTACAGAGTGAAAAGAACATTTTTTTCGGGGGGAGGTCAAATTAATATTTATTAATTAATGAATAAAAAATGAATGCAACAAAAACATAAGCATAGGCATGTGCCTACATCTTAAATGGTTGTCTTGACTAGCTTCCCAAATGGATCTTCCTCTAGCCTGAGAGTGAAATTATACTAAAAACCGCTCATTGATTTATCAGATAATCACTGAACACATGCAATACACCAGACTCGGTTCAAAGGGGATAAGCCTTCATGGTTAACAACCTGATTATGTAGGAGCCAGTGTCTATATGGAACTTTAATAGTTAACTCTAATCACTGTAACAAAATACCATATACTTACGGCTATAGTCACAGGAATTTTGTGTTTTTAAGCTTTTGGAGGCTAGTAGTCCAAGTACAGGGTACCAACCTGGTCAAGATATGGTGAAGGCACTTTACTTAACTTGCAGATGTAAAAAGCAGAGTTTTGCTGTATCCTCATGTGTGTGTGTGTGTGTGTCTGTGTATATATATATATATATATATATATATATATATATATATAGAACACCCAACTAAGCTTTCCCTTCCCTCCTCTTCTCCAAGACCTTCCCCACACCTTTCCTCTCCCTCAGATCCACTCTCCTTCTGTTTCCCTTCAGAAAAGAGCAGGGATTCCAGGGATATTAACCAAACATGGCACAATAAGATACATAAAACAAGGCACAATCCTCATATCAAAGCTGGATGAGACAAGCCTACAAGAAGATAAATTATATTCATTGTAAAGGAACATTTAATCATTTAATCCAGCAGCATGGCTGTTCTAGAAAAGGATCACATTGACAGGCCTGTGTTTTCTCACAGGCTAGGAAAAGATTCCATCTTAGGGCCTCTATGAAGGGGGTCACATTCAGATGCCTTTATGGTCCAAGTAGAATGCAGAAAGAATATTACTCAGCTAATTCTGTTCTCTCTTTGTGCCGATTATAGGTGAAAGGGATTTCTTGGTGAAGACTGCATAGCACACACTTTTAAACCCAACCCAGGAGACAGTGGTAGCACACACCTTTAATCCCAAAAACAGAAGCAAGTAGAAACAGGAAGAAGCAAAGCATGGAAGCAGAGCTTAGAAAGCATTGGAAGCAGACAAGAAATAGAGGTCAGAGAGTAGAGGGAAAGTGTGGAGGCGAGGTGGAAGTAGACAGCAAAGCTCAGGGAGAGAAGCAAGGAAGAAGCAGACAGGAAGCAGAGCAGAGAGTTAGTTCAGTCAGGCAGTTTGAGTGCAGTCAGCTCACAGGAAGTTCATTTCAGAAGGAGGAGCCAAGAAGAGAAGAACCAATCTAGAATAAGCTAAAAGAGAAAGCAGAGAGTCAGAAGCAGATGGTTTACAATTTACAATTCTGACAGACTTCAGTAGACAGAGTAAGCTCAATCAGCAGTAAGTCTTGGAGGCTGAAACAGTCTAGGTTTAAGTTTGAAGATTAGATTGTATGGAGACTGAAGTCTTCTAGGACTGAGCATTGAATTAGCAAAGATTAGCAAAGAGTAAACTGTCCTCTGCCATGAACCCACAAAAATAATCAATTAAATCAATGCATGTATCTACAGTTATATTGCATCTTTTGGTAGGCCCTGAGGAAATTTCACAAGCAGATTATTAATGTAAGTATACATGTTTTTATAGAACCATTTATAAATATGCAAACATGGGATTCTTGTGTCTTAACTATGCACATATTAACCACTCTCTCATTGACTTTCCTAAAACATATTTCTAGAATCAGAGTTCAGGATTATTTAAGGGTTTACAGAAGTCAACAATGCAAAATATTAACAAATGAGAATCTCTAACCAAACATATCTAGGGTTAGTTTAAAAAAAAAAAGCAGAAATGAAGCATCAGTAAAATTTTTGCATTTTAAGTACAAAATAAGTAAAATGTAATTGCCATTTATTATCGCTATGTGTTCCTCATTTCACTCTGAGAGAGGAAAATTTTACAAGAAATCAACTTCCAAAATGTAAGTTGGAACAACGTGAACTTGTCAAATGGGTGTGTAGCATAGTTTTAAGTTAAGTACATAATTGCAAATATGATCTTTTGTGTAATAAGTAATGTAGGTTTCTCTAGCAGTATATTTTTAATAGCTCATCTTTTAGCCTGGGTGAGGAGAAGCAATAGGAAACTATGTAGATACTTCATAAAAATTTCATGAGAGAATAAAAATGTAGAATAGTTTCCAGCTTTATATTTTCACATAACCACTGTAATCAAACCCAGAAACTGTGAGAACAAAGAATGACAAATAAAGGAAAGAATAAAATGAGAAAAAAGTGTTAGGAACCAGGAGAAAGTTCTATTTGCATGTGTCTGGTATTTCTTTGTCACTAAAATTTAGGATTTATATTTGCACTAAGAGATTTATTACTTTATCCTGTTCTTTCGCAGCTTTCAATAATAATTGAGAAGGTAAAATTATCTCCAATGCCAATAGTTGATATTATGATAATTATTATTATGTGCCATCCCATCTAGGTTAAATTATTTGATGAAGCACCCATATAAAAGTCATTATGAGAGAAGTTTCAGACCAAATTATCACCTAACCAGTATATTTTGATCAGATTATTCTCCAAGAGTGGGTCTCATCCAAGCAGCTTAAAAGTTTTTTAAGGCCAGAAGACTAGAGTTCCACGGCAAAAGAACTTCTTTTTCCAGAAGAGCCCCTAGCTTGATCTGTGGAAACACACTTTTCAGTTTGTTTGCAGATTTAGGACTGCCACATCTCCAATTGCATTAGCCAATTTTTTATATCATCCTACCCCATTTCTTTCATATATTTATATGAATTAGTTTTTTTGGAGACTCTTGCAAGTTCTATGCAAAAATCTAAGCAACAACTACAAGAACAAAAACAACATCCTGGTACCACATGTTCAGAATGACATTTAAACAGCACTCACTTGGACAAGCCAGAGAATTCTCCAGGAAGAAGTATTTCTCAGAAGCCGCTTGGTCCAATTTCCTGAAGATGAACTTTGAGAACTTTCAGGCTCAGCAGAGATCATCATAATTTTCCTAATGAGCCCATGGTGAAGCATAAACTTAAAAGCAGTTATGGCTAAATTATTTAGATATTTATGAACCAAAGTTTTACACCTTGAACTTTGAAGGAAAATTGGTAATTATTAAGGAATGCCGAAAGAAACTCAATGTAACTCAAACCATTCCACAACTGCTAAGACACTTCATTTTTTATGCTTCTGACTTCTGGGTGGTCCTTACTAAAAGGATCCAAGAAGAATGGCTTACAATTAACTAAAATAGAGGTAAAGTAGTTTAAGGTACCAGGCAATAAAAAATTTGTTAGAGGCCCAACACATCCTTTTCCAGGTTTTAGGCAGGTGAATCTGCTTGATCTTCAACTCCAGGCACCTTTCCCAAAAGCTCTGGTCTTGCTCAGGTCCCACATCCAGTGTCACGACATAGTGTGTCCACTTCTTGCTTGTTCTGAGACCACTCTTTAGGATTCTGACAGGATATGCCTAGACTGCCCCAATCCAGAACCCTCATCCAAATATCATCTATCATCTCCACATAGCCAGACTCTGAAAATCTTTCTCCAGATGTTAGCCTGAAGAGTCCACCTACTCCTCTCCTCTACGCACCCTTGCCAACCCTGAAATCTAATCCTTTACTCCAGGCTTGGAATTTTATGTCCATCCTGCACTCTTTCCCTTGTTCTGCCTGACTTCATTGCAACTAAACCATTTCAATCTCTAGGCTCAACCCACCCTCACATCCTCTCTTCAGCTCCAACCTACATTTTCAATTTCAGACACAGTGTAGAAGGGTACTACATGATCAGAGCACCAGAAATGTTATCCAAACAGACTTTTCTCTTCAACAATTACACCTTTTTCCACCCAGAAGACCGGGGGCAGATTTTATTAACTTCAATCTTTTATATTCTTTAGAGCAAAGCTTCAGTTGAATCTTCCAGACTCCCAAGTATTGTTTCTCAGTCAATAGAGCAATTGTTATAAAAGAAGTCTCATGTACTTTGCAAAAGAGTTTTTACCATTATGCTTATTGCAATTCCTTGCAGAGAAATATTTAATCTTCTAATCCAGAAACATGGCTGCTCTGGGAAAGAATCACATTCAAAATCTGTGTGATCTGGCTGGAATGAAGCACATGATGAATCAGAGGAAGAATTATCAGAGTGAGTCAGAGTGAGGACACAGCAAATTCTCAAGATAAGAAAGCAGGCTCTCAGCTCAGGGAGACAGTCAGTCAGTTAGTGAATCGGTCAGATAAGATAGAGGTAGTTCAGCCCAGGAAGTTAGTGCCAGTCAGGAAGAGTGAGTTGGGGGAAAAAAAGACAGCTAATCGTGAGAGTAAATTTGAAACTAAACAGAGCAGTTCAGACAGATAAGTTGCAGGAGTCAGATAGAGTCAGCCACAGTCAGAAGAGTTTAGTCAGAAACCATCAGCAGGCTCAGAAGGTCAGTTGGAGGAGAGTTTGAGCCAGAACAATGAGTGAGTTGAGTTGAACCAGAAGAATCTGTTAAGTTCAGAACAATTCTGAGTTCCAAAGGAGCTAGTTGAAATTAGTCAGTCAGTAGTAAATCTCAGAGTTTGAAACATTCAAGGTTTAGGTTTGCAGATTAGATTATATGGAGGCTGAAACCCTCTAAAAACTAGGGATTGAATTAGAAAAGAACAAGCTGTCCTCTGCAATGAACCCACAAGCATTAGTAGTTAAGTCAATGCATACATCTTCATCTACAAACCCTTTGTCCCTAAACCCTTATCCTGAAGATTGTTTCTCAGCAACATGAGCCAATTCTTGTGGAAGAGGTCACAGATACTTTGCAAAAGATTTTTGATGTAGGCATGCCCTAAGCTTTGTTGTGATAACTCTCATGAGAAAACCTTTTTCCGAAGTTGCACTGTGCTGAAATATATCATAAATAAACTTCTCAGGATCAAGCTCTAGAAATTTGAACCAACACCAGCTAACTAAGCTGAGCTGAACTGGATTAGAAACATATTAGGTCTAAGGAAAACTTTGCAACTGGTAATGATATATGATATATCCTACAAATGTATCTATGTTACATATATATATATCGATGTTACAATTTTGTAAAAATATGTATTCATACTCCATACATTTTTCTTTCTTAGAGTAAATGCAAAGGTTCAATAAGAGTTCTAATTACCTTTAATCTTCATTCTATGTTTACTATTATGCCATTTGCTGATTATACTTCTAGATTTTTACTTTTGCCTTAATAGCCTGTTCTTCTTAAATTTATATGAGTTAAGCTATTGTTGCTATCCTGTTAAATTTTAATTGTAGACTTGGATTAAAATATTATAGCATTTTATTCTTAATTGTCCCCATACACACAAATATGGTATTTTCTGAATTAAGCATTATTTTGATACCAGTACAAATGTTATTTGATGGGATTTGCTCAAAATAGTTTCTGTAATGAGTCAGTCATTAACTTTAATAGAAGCTATAAGTGAGAAATTAAAGTACTCTATATTTAGTTTGTTTTGCTAATTATATTATTTCTGCTACACATAAGTTGAGACATTATTTCTTTTATACTGTTATTTCATATAAGAATTCAATGCTTTTTATCGTTAGGCTAGATCAGTGGTAAGAGTAGTTCAAAGAGTTGCTTTAGTTTTTTTCCTCCTCGTTCATTTCCCTCTTAGAAATCTGGCTGACAGAGCTGTGAGAAGTTTAAATACAGTGAGATAAATAAACAAAAGGACAGACAGTTGCTGTTACTCACGATAAGTTACTCAGGACAGTCTGTTACTCATGGTCAGCCTCCATGCTTATGTTAGATTTTACTTTCTTAGCACTATTGTCTACTGTCTAAGTCTATCATCAATGAGCTTGCAGGAACTCACTTCTACTCATATAAATATGACATTTAAAAGGTGTAAAAATTGGTACCCAGATGTCCACATATGGACTATTTATTCAAAAATCAGTAAGTTTCAAATATACCATGTAGTATAGAGATGGGAAAAATTTGTAGAAATACCAAAATATCATTAAAAGTATGTTAGAGCCAATAAACAGAAACAATAGCTGAACATTATATTTACAACTCTATGTTCCATAAAAGGAAATATGATATCTGGAAAATTTGGTACCTGAAAACTAAATAATTGTACAAAGTGTTGTGACATTTATGCCATATGCTGCTTTTTGTCTTAAATGTGTCCTTGAATATAATAACAAAACATAGTATTTCTCAGATTTATCATAGCTTAAGAAACTTTTGAATATTTATGTTGAAACTTGCTGTGTGTTTCATTATACACAACGTATGTTTATGTACTGTATATATGTCTAGATTTTATACATTAAAAGAGTGAGAGTCTTTCCATCTTCCAGTGAACATGATTATCTACTTTGAGAATAGATAAAATAGCTTTAAATATAAAAGTTCAATTTTGTAGATTATCAAATATATGCATTTTTGTCCAAAATCTATAAAAGGAGAAAAAGGAAGGTAAGAGAGAAGGAAGAAATAAAGAGAGAGGATGAATAAAATGAGCAGTAAATATCATTTAGATTTCAAAATTTAAATAAACAAATAAAAATATACTATTCTACATAAGGCTATAAGATTTTAGTAAGTTAATTATTTTGGACTGGCTTCCATGTAGCCCAAACTGGTATCAAACTCACTAAATAACTGAAAACAACCTTGAAGTTTTGATTAACCTGTCTACTTCCCAGATACTGAGATTACAGGCATGCACTTCCAACATACTCTGTGTGAGAAATGAATTCCTGTAACATGTGGTTCTACATGTAATGCCATTTAAGAGGGCAAAATATCAAATATTGAAAGTTAAAGCTGTTATTTCCCTGCTAAAATTTTTAAAATAATGTGTGTTCCAACTGGAATTTGAAAATGGATGCTGTGTGGTACTGGATTTGAGAAATGCAAATACTTAGTGTTTGCTGTCCCAATTTGTTCAGGGAAAATCTCTTTGACTCTAAACCAACAACAAAGGGAAGGAGAGGTGACAGGAGTTAAAGGAAGAAGAACATTATATCACTGCTGACTGATAAAAACTGAGTCACATTGAACATACAGGAGACTGGTAAATATTTTATATTGCAAAGATCATACTTCTGCTACAGTCTAAGAGAGGCAGGTTGTAGCTGGATCATTAGCTGGAAACTCCTTTGCTGTGGAATCAGAAGTAATCTCTTTCAATGAAGCATGATGAGCACTGGGAAAGCAGAGACATAGCACTTTCTTAGGAAAATGATCGTTTAAAGAAAGAGGCAAGGTCCTGTCACACACAGAAACCCATATCTAATCTAACGCAACCATAACATTACTTTTCATATCCCTGAGTAAACTTCATAAATGAATCAGCTTCCAGATGTAAAAGAGTAGTGGAGCCTGTGTGTTATTTCACTCCTTTATGTACTTTTCATTAAAATAATTTCAGAAATTTAAGTAATTTCCAATTCTGTCAATATGACTTGCTGAGATACTTAACAGAGTTTCTGTAGATAGTAAAGTGGAGTCATTCCAATGCTGAATTAAACTTCTGATGTTTAATAATTAAAACTATTTTTATTGCATGCATACCAATATAACCTAATGGGAATCAATAAAATTAGCATTGCACAAGTCAACCATGATAACTGGAACTTCAGTCCTTAACTGTATTTCATACTAAGCCAAATGGTAAATATTAGTTAGGTTGTCGCATGTTGCCAGTATTAGAAGCTAAAGTTCTAACCTGCTCTACTCTGATTGGCTCTGTGCAGGGTCCTGAAAATCCTTCTTCTCTACCTCTGACAGCTTTCAGAGGGCAATGGACAGTGACCATGGTCATGGTCAAGGCAGAAAAGGAAAAGACCAGAAAAGAGCAAGCAAAGTTCATAAGAGTTCACTCCTCTTGTTTTTCATCTGTGTTCTGTATTCCTTATATGCTGCCTGTAGTTTTCTGAGACAATCATTTGAAAAGAGTAGTGCTCTTATAAAAATTGTATTATAGAAACCCCTCATTTATGACAGGAATAAGTCCATAGAGAATGTGATTTAGGTTGAAATAACTTAAATTGAAAAATATATTTTCATTAAAATGGCAGTTATGACACATATTAAGTATATAATCTTTGTTGTATTAATTGTTCATTACATACAGAAATAATTTTAACTCAAATTCACATGCTAACTTCAGTCACTTAATAAATAAATACAATTATTAAAAAGAAAACCCTTGCCTCATCTATTTTCTTCGACATTCTGCAATCCAGTGCTTCAGGTATAGAGTACTACAGAGAAGATTAAAATGAATAAAGAGAAAAGGAAAACCAAGACCTCTGGAAAATATCCTCTCATTTAAGACCATGTTTCAGCAGTGGAAAGATGCACTTCAGTGGTAGAGTACTTGTCTATCAGGCATTTGGATATAGACTGACCAATGGAATCCAAAATAAATGAATGAACAAATAATCAAATGAATAAAACATAATAATGCATAATATTTGATAATTATGACACTGAAAAAAATGGAATCAAAGATGATAGTACATTTTCAAGCACTAGACTTTTATGAGAAAAATAGTATATACCTAAATATCTTTTTTAAAAAAGCATTAAAAAGTGCAGCAGGAGAGAACTTTCTAATAGATTCTGTACCAATCTCTTCTACAGAGGATTATTATGATAACTCACTAACAAGTATAGATAGAAACTTCTTTCCTGTTATTTATATTTTGGTGAAGGTTCTTCTTTGACCATGTGTTTTAAAGTAATTATTAATTAAGCAGAGAAACAGCCTAAGCAGGAAAATATACTCTCACCAAAGCAATGTAATGAAAGTGATTTCCAATTCAAATCCCCATCTAATGCTGATATATGGCAGGTTTCTCTGGCTTCTCTTAGAGGTAAGTTCAAGTTTGAGACTTCCCATCAAGTATTATCTCTGAGGTATGACAAAAGTTATTAGATTTTTTAAGTTTATCCTTCAGTTACTTATAGTACTAGGAATCAAATCCAAGGCCTCACTGTGTTAGTTGGGAACGACTCTACCTTTGACAAAGCCTGCCACTCACTGCTTGTATTCAAAGAACAAGAGCTACTAACAGTTGAATTAAATGAGACAAGTCATATACAACAGTTTGCAGCAAAAACAGCACGTAGCACTAGCCACAATGACTTGGTGCCTGTGAGTCTTCATTGTTCTGGAAAAGTCGAGTTGTAAGGAAATATACTGATATTGGGTGTCCCAGAATTCTCTAATACTTTTAAACTTGACAGAAAAGAAACCACAACTGTGTTTGAAGACATAGTCCACTCTGTAGTCTGACATTCAGCAGATTGCATCATTACTTAATGTTGGATAACAATACTAGTCATTATAAGTGTTACATACTATAACTGCCCTGTAGAGGATTATCTGTCTTTTTAGGCCTGTAATTTCAGGAGCTGACCAAATCAACCCTAGGCTGTGTTAGTAAAAACATGTTTTCATACTCAAAAGTGAGTTTCTTGGTGTTCTGTTTATATGATTGGGAGGAGTTGAGTTTCTCAGCCTGTGTCTCTGGATCATACTACGCTAGCATCCTGTTATCCTTTTATAATATCTTTTTCTTAGGATCCTGCCATCATCCTGAATAAGAAAATGAATGTTTTTTTTTTTTTTCAAAACCCTGCCCAGAGCCATGTGGGCATTCTCTATAAACAGACATCTAGCTAGTCATATTATAGAAGGAGTCTTTGAAACTTGCTAAACATTGGCTTATTAAAATCAAAATTAATATTGAAAAAGAAGGCCAAGCATGGTGTAACTTGACTATAATTCTTACACTGAGGAAGCTGAAACATCAAGGCCTCAAATTTGAGGTCAGCTTGGACTATGCATTGATTTTTCAACCAACCATTGCTTACACAGTGAGAACTTTTATTTGAAAAAAACAAAAACAAAACAAAAACAGAAATCAGGAATAACCACTAAAGTTGGAAAATAAGTAAAACATCTGCAATCAGAAGTCTTTGACTATGACAACACTCATCACAAACAAAAGAAATACTGACCAAGTACTATAGACAGTAAAAGTTTCAGATGTCCTTATTGAGTGCTTCCAATGTTATGATATTTTAATATTTATGGAGAATAAAGAAAGCCATGTAAACCCTACAAGAGATTGTTTAAAGTTAGCAGACTAGACACACTGCCTGCCTTGCTCTGTGTAACACACGGTGAGAGCTCAATGCACATGAGTGTTGAAAAAGTAGACATTGGGCAAATGCATGTGGCTAACAGGCATTGCTGGAAACTCATTGTACAAACACAACACTAAGTGTCCAGCAGGCTTGATGATCTTTGCAAAAGGAATAGTTCTGTTTTAAAGGTTTGGTTGTGGAATTCAACATAAATAAGACTTGGAAAGTCAGTCAGGGGGGAACCTATATCACAGTAGACTTTACCTTCAAAAATGTTCATACAAAAGTGTTAAACTTGTGAATAAGACTTCTAAAAACAAGTAGGTTACACAAAAAATGAATAAGCATAAATGTTAAAATAGTGTTTTTACCACAATATAGAAGTTTTTTCAAATATTTTTCTTCTTGAAACTGAAAAACTAAATTAGCAATTCAGATGCTCTGAGAGATTTTCCAAATTTATGTTTGAATTTGCAACTTGCTAGCAATAGAGGATAATGGTGAGAAAGTCCAGTCTTAAGACTGGAGAGTAATATAAAACATATAGTCTTGCCCAGTGGTACAAGCTGGCCAGAGATCATTCAATAAAAGGAAATGAATATATACGAAAAATGTTCAAAGATAATTATGCTAGTTTTTCAGCCTAAATACCTTGGAATTTGCAAAGACAGCTCCTAGACAAAAGGGAGACCACAGAAATTCAGTGCAATAGATTTCTCCATTGAAAGTGACAGGAACATCTCTCTCAATATTACTTAGCTAATGAAGGAATAGATCTGCTGTGAAGTTCCTAGGAGGCTCATTTTCTGGAGTACAGTAGTAAAAGTTAGCTGATGAATGACCTAAGCTGCTTAATGCTTCTCCTTATAACTTCAGAGCAGCAAGGCGTATCCAAGCAAGAACTGAAGAAGCTATCCTCCAGAGGCCTGGTGTCCTTGCAGGTTGTCAGAGGCAATGAGCCAGGTTTATTTCAAATGGCTCCTTAAATGAACATTTATTTTGTGCCAGTAACACGTTTTTGATTAACAACTCCTTTTGACTAATTTGCTTCCCAAAACAGCCCAATAAATGAGTCACTTAAAACATAATTAAAAGCATGTTATTGCTAGTAGTTAATACTGATTAAAACAGGCATTAAGACAATTACCATTGAAGGAAAGTAAGCACCCTATAGTTAGTACAGAATCTATCCTTACTCTTTACAGGCCTCATATGCTGAAGTAGCTGCTTGACAAAATCCAGAAGGTTCTGACTCTTCATGCAAAATTAGATTGCACATATGCATTTTGTTTATTTTAATGACTAGTCAGATTTGCAAATAGGTGTGCTGTTGAAGCACCCTTTGTAAACCCCTGTGTGTGTATATGTGTGTGCAAGTGTGAGTGTGTGTGTGTGTGTGTGTGTGTGTGTGTGTGCGCGTGTGTGTGTGCACACAATCACTCCACAAGGGAAAATCTCATTTCTAATTCATCAGAACTGATTCTGTCTGAAGGTAGGTTACATATTACTTCATGTACATAGGATATAAGCCAATCATCTATTCACATTCTCTCTATTCTCAACACTCCCAGTTGTATTCAGTCTGAGAGAATTAGGAAGCTTCACTACTGTTGCTCGGCTCTGTTGATGCACTTGTTTTCCTTTTGCTTCTGTTCAAAACAGATTTTGTTGTCCTGTGAAAGAAGAGGGACAGTTTAAAATGATTTTCTCATCTCTTTTTAAAAGTATATTTTAAAAGCTTGCAACAGTGGACTTTAATATTATATATTAAATACTGTGTTGCAGTTCTGTAACCACTGTGTTTTATGACAAAGTATGACTTTTCTAAAACTGTACAGGTTTTCTAGAAAAGCCTGTGTTTTGTAGAATTATTTAATTGAAAATGAAAATCATGAAAAGAGACTGTATTTCACCCAAGATCTCCTACTTTGTGGAAGTGGTTTTATGATCAACTTATGCACTTAAATATAACCTTTCTTTCCACTGTTCAGGATGGCATATGGTGTAGATAATGGCAGTTTTTCAGGTTCAGTGTTTGAATGTTTAAATGACATTGTTTTTGGAGAAGAGGCTTATGAATGAAAGTCATCCTGGAAGTCTATACAAAACACTGCAGAGATACAAATATGCCTCCATCATTTGTTTTAGATTTCCATTTTGCAGTGCCAGCCACTGGATTGTCTCACACAGAGTCAACATTCACCTAGTGCCATGAGCACATGCATTCATTCAGATAACTCTAACTTCCTTACCATACACAGCCAAGGCTAAGTAAGAGTCACTGTTGTGATCACAAGCCTGTGTACACACTGTACAAACCTTGTGCATATTAAGCAAAGATAATGGAAAAAATAAAAATCTTATGTGGCATCAGGTAATACAGAATTTTGGAAAAAGTATATAGAATAGATTAATAGAGAAAACAGACATATTTTGTCAAATTTGATATTAATAACTACTTTCTTTCTACTGCAGCCTTCCATGGATGATTACAAGCATTTTCCGAAACATTTCCCTTTCTCCTTTGTTAATCTCTTACTCTACCATCAAAACTATGCTTCTAAATCCCAAATGTAGGTAGAGCTTGTCCCTACTTAACATTGTTCCATTATTCATATCAAATTTTTGACAGTCTCTACTTTATGACCTCAAAGTTTATTTAGTTCTAATATTGTGAGTGTACTGCCCTGAACATATGAAGCTCCCTCACTAAACTAAAGTGATTTCCCCTTTTGTAGTATTCCTTAGATGAAAAACTATAGTTATATGCATAAATGTTTTCTTTTTACCCTACTTCAATTGCCTTTCCCCATAAACGTCTATTTATACTGGAGTTTAAACATTCACAAACCAAAATATAAGATATCCTGGTAATTTTGAATTTCTGATAAACAAAAGACAATTTTTAGGACAAGTATATCCCATGAAAAATAAAAAAAAAAATTTTATGTATCATTGATACTGTCCATATATATGTATATATTTACAACCATGATTAGATTTATGGAGCGTAAATGAGTTTTCGAAGCCACGTAAATTAAGGGGATAACCAAAGGTCTTCGTTTCTGCCACACAGCATGGGAAGAGTGTATTGGTATGCTTTTGTCTATGCAGGCAGCTTAGCTGGGAATCCTTAATTACCTAATGTTTCAGTTTATTCATGTGAAAATGGAGAAATAAAAATGAAGGTAGAAGCAGTAGGTCACTGAATATGAGTAAGAAAAAAAGCAACTGTGTTAGAAAGTGTGCAGCAAGCCTCACTTTAAAAGACTATGTCAAATTTCAAATGCCCGCACCATTGGCAATAATCACTGGAGGTTATCTTAAAGTATCCATGGATCTTAGTGTGTATGAGTCTAAATATTTGTGTCTTGTTTCTCAGATAACTCCTCTTCAATCTAAGGCCTAGAATGATCACTCATGTGAAAACTTTGACCATGTGGCCTAACAAGTGTCAATCATGACAGACAAGGCAAAAGAGTGATCAGGGTATTATTCCCTTGCACTTGTGTGCTCTATGTTGCTTTGTGGGTGTTTATGTTCATGGTCAAGGGATTACAGGTCAATGGGTGACCTTTCCATAAGGCTGTCTATACCTCTGAGTTTACTAATCAAATACTCTTTCATTTCTCCCCTTTATACCAAGAGGTGTGGGCCTCTAAAACTTCTCAAACCTTCTATTTACTTTTCCTGAGAATCAACATTTCTCTTGAGTCTTTGAAAGCAGTTCATTGATTATGTTTCTTTCAATGGTTTCATTCATTTCTTTCAATGTTCTTGGCTAAATATGTACTTATAAGGAATAATTTGATTTAAAAAGTCATATAACAACTTGTTTTAATTGTCAATACTTTTGTCTATTGTTGAAAACATTGACACTTTTTTTTTGTCAACAAAATAGTTTTGTAAATGTTATCATTGTCATCACAGATGGCTATTTGAATTGTATTTCACCAACAACACCGTTTTTGAGTTCATGATTATGTTTGTTTGCTGCTTTGAATGTTTCTCTCATTTGCCAAATTGTGAAAAGCAGTTGCATTTGGTGATGTAAGATGACAAAGCTGCCTTGTCCAGATATGCGATAGAAGTATGATATGGGGATTGCTCTAATAATACATCAGCTCGCCTTGAAGCCTTGCTGCTAGACAGTCACTTAGATTCTAGCAAAACATATTTAAAATAGGATGTATTATAGTCACAGAAATGTGCCTGCCTGTTTTGATTAAGTCAAGTAAAACAATATGATTGTCTCTTCAAGTTGCAAATGCTTTAATTTCACATTCGTTTCAGAATGCATAGGTAAAAATAATAGCAAAATATGAGACAGTGGGGTTTCTTTTGTATATACGTGAGGTAGCTTTCTCTCTACAACATTCTTACAATTTGAAAATATAGAAAGACTGTAAGAACAACAAAGGTTCAGTGAGCTTGTAAGATTATGTCTCCTAGAATGTCAAAAGACATACCTATGAAGTCTCACCAACATGACTGACTAACCAAGCTGAATAAATGTGACAACAGTAGATACTGCCATGTGAATGCAGAAATCCAAAGGCCTCATCTCTTCACAAGGAGCTACACGCATCAAAGGAATGCTGAGAGAAAGTGGAGGAATAGTTTTCTACACAGAAGAACATATTAGTTGTTTACCCAATACCAAATGGTCAACCCTGAAAACATATAAAAATAACACTATACAAAATACACACACACACATACATGCATGATATGTATAATACATGTATATACATATAATGCATGCATATGTATAATATATATCATGTATATATATAAAAATTATACACATATGCCTATCATGTATATATGTATACAAATTATACATATATGCATACATATATGCATTTATTTACAATTAATGGAAAAAGAAGCTATGAATTTGAAAATGATCATGGGAAGGTTTGGAGAGGAAGGAGAGGGGATAGAGATTATGCAATTATTATGATATCTCAAAAAAAGAAAAAAATTAAGGAAAAAGTATTCAGATAAGAAGAATGTTAGTGAGTAAGAATAAAATATAAAAACAAAAACTGGGTAGCCAACTGTGGTCAAACTGAACCTGAGGTCTCCATAAGAGGAAGGGATTTGTTCTTGGTACCATAAAGTTACTGTGGCAGGAAAGATCATAGATCTTAGAGGAGAATCTACAAATATCATTTTTTAAGTCAAGATAACTTCTAAATGTATTCTAAATACTTACCATTATATCACAGATAAGTGTAATTCTCACTCTTCATCCAAAAAATATATTATACAGCAGATGGAGGCTATTACAGAAATCCCCAATTGGTCAAAATCCAGAGAATATGTGATGGAGGGTACGATATCAAATTGGTGTTTGGACAACAGAAAATCCTACACAAAAGGCTCAAGGACAAGGCAGAAGTTTCATCAGAAAGATTATTAAGAGTCAGAGGACCAGGATATATGCTGGGATATAGATTTTTCTAGACATAAAAGGATAAATCACCCACAAAATATCAACAATATAGTTGTCCAAACAAGACCTGCACAATTACCAATGTAGATTAGGAAATTCTTATAAGTTGCTACCCTAAATGAAAGGCTACTGGCTGTCAATGGTTTCTGAGAAAGGGAGGTGTGTGTGTGTGTGTGTGTGTGTGTGTGTGTGTGTGTGTGTGTGTGTAGCTGATATATATAATATAATAAAAATTGAGTCTATATCTATATATCTCTCTCTATCTATCTATATATAGAGAGGGGGGTAGGCAGGCAGGCAGGCAGACAGAGAGACAGAAAGACAGACATATAAGGAGACAGAGAGAAGAGACAGAGACATAGACACAGACAGAAAGAGAGATGGAGCATACAGAAAGATAGAAATGAAGGTCATATGTTTGAAAGTCAGTGGGTGCATTGTGGGTGTTGGAGTGAGCAAAGTGGGTGTAGAAATGATGTATACTGTACAATTCTATTAAATTCAGATTGCAGACACACCCCTGACTTCTAGTAGCTGTTTGGGAAATACCTCAATCGAGGGCAATTGCCTTCTGGACACAATCCATTTCTGAAACCTTTAAAAAGTATTGAAACTCATAATTAATCAAATAATTGTCTTAAAATAAAATTATAAAATTGATTATATATATATATATAAAATCTCATCAACTAATGAGTAGCAACAAATCTTTGTTACTTTTTTCAAAAAGTTCTGGGCAAATGTATGTTCACAATGTGTCTGCTTCCCTTCAGATATTAAGCCAACAGTCATTATTCAAAATATATTCTAATTACTAGTTTATCTTATAATCAAAAGAATTTTTGATCATTTTGAATTTAATGTTGTCATAAAATCCCAACGATAGTTCCAAAATTATTTGAGCTTTCTACTTCCCAAGAAATTCTTCCACTCAACTACAGCTAAGGAACTACACTTAGAAATCAGGTAGCTAATATCCAACCCATAAGGCAATTGTCTTTTGGCAATAGTGAACATTCACAAGATCCTTGTCTGCTTTTCAGTAAACAAAGAGTGATGGAACTAATTCGAAGTGACATGATTCAGATGTCAAAGGAAAATCTGTTCCATATTTAAGATTTATCAAACCAATAACTATCTATGTGTGTGTGGTATGGTGGGGAGTAGACATTCTATGTTTTGAGGAATAGTTGAGGATGAAGTGCTAGGAGTGCAGACAGAAGCCACACTAGTAACTTCAAATTTATGAGTTTTCTCTTGGTGCCTTGCTTGCCAAACTGCTACTACATAGCCATTCGTTAACCAGCATGCAGAGATCATTCCACACTGTAGGACTAGACATGTAAATTCATCCTGGAAAGACAAGAAGCAGAACACATCTCTTAAAAATATACCTAGCTAAAGCATAAAGAAACATCTGCAGCAAATGTTGGTTTTATATCAATTAAAATCTGAGCAGAATTGAAATAATCCCACCAAATCAGTTGTGGTTTATATATATGAAAGACTTGACCCTATAAAGTTTGTAATTGTCTTAATGGGGAAGGGCTGTGGAGTTTTGGTTAATAATTAATTAGAGAATTTCTGACAGTATTGTTCAAAGAGTTCTCTGTAATGGCTAAAAGAAATGTACTTTTGAAGGCTGATTTGGGAATCGATGCCTTCCCACAAGGTAACTTTGTTGGTGTTGATTTCAGACCTTGAGCACAACAGATATACCATTCTTAAATGACTCATTTGTAATAACGAAGAACATGGGTGTCCACGTGTACATACAGACACATTGTATCATGCATACAGACATGCAAAATTTCATTCTGGAGATGAATCAGTTTATTTTTATTCTTGAAAAATATGAATAGATTACTTACGAAAATAAAAGTTTTGCAGCAAAATAAATCTGATATACTTCCTAAGTGTTTGTGAAACAGATTAAATTTAGATTATTTAAAACAATCAATCCATGTGTAACTCTGAACTGCAAAATAAATGAACACTTTTGTCTAATGTGATCCTAGCAATGGGTCTAAGATAAACTAAGTGTGGAATGTAATCATAAATGCAACCATAATAATCTGAATATAAAAAACTACACATATTATTTTAATAACAAGTTAAAAAGCTTCTTTTCATCTCTTTCTCTTTTCTCTTTTCTCACTTTTGCATACTAGTTTAAAAAATAGCTCAAATTATCAGTCACCAAAAGAATTTTATATCTTCTTGAATTATTTAAAATAGTCCATAAACACATATTCATCCAAACAACACTAAATGAACCCAGAAGATTATATTTATATACCCAGATCATCATATATGTAATAATAATAAATAAGATGTCCTGAATATGTGGAGTGGGAGGCAGAGAGATGCCTCTTCTCTGGAGGAATGGTAGGAGGCTATGGTAGACATATTGTAAATACAGTACTAATGTATGCCATTCTTAAAATATATATAATTCATGTAAAAATGATTAATTATTTTTTAAGATTAGTCAATAAATATTTGATCCAATTTTATTTTCTCTTCATTTCTTATTTCGGAAACGCCTGTCTAGTTAGCCCAAATACTACCTATGCTCACCAAAAATAAATAAATAAAGATAAATAATTAATAAATAAGTAGGCATTAAATTATGTCTCATTTAATAAATATAAAATTCTTTTATGGTAACATAAATGAATAACATTCTCTTAAAGTTAAAAATTGTAAAACTTAGACAAAAGCACAGGCATACAACTATTCTTAGACAATTCAGGTTTCTATGCCTCAGGTCTCTTATAAAGAGATCAGAAGTGTATAACCTAACAGTGGTTAGAAACTCACATTTATGAATCCAGCCTGAAAAGCCAAACTCTAAGTCTGACAATTCATCAGGAACCTGGCCTCATCACTCATTGCTCCCAAAGTGCTTAAAACTGGATTTCCTTTTATTCCATTGGAAAGCATCACATTAGCTTAGAAATCAACATATTCCATAAAGTCACTGTTTGGGTGGTAACCAAGGCATACGATAATCTAATAACGGTTGAAATGTTTTGTGTGAATTGTGCATTTTCAGATTCCTATGGAGAAATAATTTCTTAATATAGACACCAATGCCGAGCAATATATAAGAAACAGACGCAGAATATTTTCCTGGCAAACAAGTCTGAAAAACTAAGAACTGTTTGTTCAATGACTTTTAGACTAGTCTTATAGAAAGATATGCTGTTACAATGAATTTGTGGGAACAAGAGCAATGTACACATATTTAGCTATATTGAAATACCTACAAAAATTATTATACATATCATATGCATAGAAAGAACCATAGTTTGTTATATGCATTAATCATGGCCATTTGTATGCATTTATTTTTATTTTTATTATCTAGGTTTAGAAAAAAATTTTTATAAAAACAGACTCATGACAAACATCTAAAAGCAAAATAAAAAGCACATTCCCCATAAAGTGCTTGCACAGCAGAAAAACGAACAGTTTTGGCATCCAGTCAGTTTTGTGTGGTACATAAAAAAAAGAAATCCTTCACATACTTAAATCTGCTGTATTTTACATCTTTTTATGTAAAATCTTAAGTGGAATTGATGGCTTATCCCATCTGACTTAGCTATGTGGTGCCTCTTAGGTTGGGGAGACCTCACTCTGCTGTTTCCTATCAGTGCTCATCAACTCTGGGCATGAGGGGCTAATTTGTTCCCTCTGCAGAGAAAGGAGAGGGGGTGGTATTTAATTTAAGCCTTGACATAAGGTTTAATTTACTAAAAAGGAGAGCTATGCCATTGTAAATCCAAAGGAAACCCTCAGGTTGGGGGAGTTGTCATCCCCATCTGCTTTAGCATCATTTGAGGTGTTTGTTAGAGTAACCATTACTTTGCAAAACTCACTCACCTAATTAAGTGAATGCTTAACTGCAAATATAATGCTATTATTTATTCCTATCTACTGCTTTGTTTTGAGTGAAACATGATAGATTACATGAAGTCGTCATATGAAATATGGGTTTAGAGTAGATACACAGATTAGAAAATTTCTGAGTATGAAATTTATAAAAGGGTAAAGCTCTATTTATGATTTTTATATTAATAAAAAAGGAAAGAAGAAATGAAATTAGCTTTGGTAGGATGGACAGAGGACA
Source organism: Cricetomys ansorgei (assembly GCA_026225945.1). Taxonomy (NCBI): domain Eukaryota; kingdom Metazoa; phylum Chordata; class Mammalia; order Rodentia; family Nesomyidae; genus Cricetomys; species Cricetomys ansorgei. Next base: position 2,948,046 of record JAMJFZ010000716.1, on the reverse strand, counting down.
AAGTTTAGAACATTATTAATGATGACAATAATTTTCCTTGAGTAGTATTTGTATGGAAAGCTCCATAGTCTTTTATTTTTATCATATGTATATTAATACATATATATGTGTATATATATATATATTATATACATTTATGAAGATAGACTCATTCATATTTACCTATAATTTTTACTTGAACTTGATAAGCAATGGAAGGACAGGTGAATGCTTACTGCTCTTGTTTCATTGTACTTATACATACATACAAAAACTAATAATTATTGATAATAATAATAATGCTATTATTGATGATAATGATTCCATAAGACAATGTGTAAGAAGTAATACTAGAATACATGCAGAAATTGACATGAACTTTATATCACTCTTATTATGTCTTCATTTGATATTTTTCTCAGTTAGAAAATATATATAACTTTTTACCATCACATAGAAATGGAGTCCTTTGGGGTGCTTGTACTTGAAGTACATTGTGTTGTTCACATACTTCATATTATAGAAATACATAGAATAGCTTCAAGATCACCTTATCTGGAGTTAGTTTTTTCGTACTTGTGTTCCAGCCTAGCAATTTGTTATTGGTTGTGATTTTGAACATGAATTGTACTTCAATGTGATCAGGCCTTTATTGTTATTATTATTTTTATTGTTGTTGTTGTTGTTTTGGTTATTTTAGTGTTAATCTGCATGAAATCAAGGTTTGCTTATTGATTGGCACTTAGCAAAGAATTTTAATCATTAATTTATTATAAACTTGAAGATCACTTGTTTTGCTCAGAAATCTGCAGCTTTGAGTAAGTTTCAGTAGATACTGGTCCACAAAATATCACTATTGTAGATTCATAGATGAATATTTTCATATAATGAAGTAGAGAGTGTTGTCACTGCTCTTTTTATTGGCCAAAGCCTTTGATATGGTGCGGAGGTGTTGTGAGAGAAAGCCGAAGAGGAAGAAGAATTGAAATATCTTGTGATACAAAGGACCAATGCACTCTAGGGGAAGATCAAAAGTTAAGAGAAAGAAGCAGTGAAGCCAAGTTTCCAGAAGAAACAAAATCCCTAGTGGGCACAGATTCTCTTTCTGAAGTTGGAAGCTTAGCTGGGTGGGAAATTGTTCTGAATGTATTTTTTCTTTTCTTCCAGGGCAACACAGACCACTCTTTAATGGTACTAATCTCATTAAAAATTACCTTTCTTCCAGCATGAACCTTGTTGACTGTAATATTAAGCTTCCTATATCTTTTTGTCTCTACAAACTGTACATTTTAAGTTCCTTTCTGCCTAATTGCTCTTTTTCAACACTGCTACATACTCAAAATTATGCAATACTAAATTTTTCTAAGCCAAAGAAATTAGTTCATTATTTTTAAATTTATCTTTGAGCAAGTCATTAGGACAGAGCAGGATGTTGCCAGATTATTTGTAAAAATATCATAAGACTGTCCTCTACTCTAGCTGCTATTAAAGTCCTTGCTTACTTTGGAAACTTCTTGATCTGAGCCTTTACAGTCAGCATTTTTCTTAGTACTACTGTCTTCCAGGCAATAGGGTGGTCCACTAAGATCTGCTCACGATTCACTGTTTTTCTAGTCCAACATTCCTCATTCTTTAAAAAATCAAAACCAGTTTCTTCACAGAAAGCTCTGCTCCTAGTAACAACTTCTATATTAGTTACTTTTCTTTTGCTGTGCTAAATCACCATGACCTAAGGTGACTTAAGGACATAAGATTTTATTTGAGCTTTAGGTTCAGATTGATGAGTCCATCATGGTGAGAGATATAACAACAAGTGGCAGGCATGGCAGCAGTAGCATGAAACTGATTGAGCACATCTTTAATCACAAGAATGAAACAAAGAAAGCAACTTTCAAGTAAGTAAAGGGTATATATTTTCAAAATCCACTCCCAATAACATGCATCATCCAGAAACGCTGTAGCTTCTAAACTGCCTGAAACAGCAGCATCAACTGGACCAAGTATTTCAATCTTGAGCCTCCTGGAGCATTTCTTCTTCAAATACCATAGTTGATTTCACTGTGTATAACACTGAGACAATAATGCAATAGCAATAGTCCTTGGTATTAGATAAATCAAACAAACAACAACAACAAACAAATAAAGTAGTTATAATTTTGGTAAACATACCCTAAGTACTGGCTTTTAAACTCTTAACCCCTAGACTATAACAGTGGAACTTTTAAAGATAGCCACTTATTAGAAATCATCAGATGCTCTTGAGAATATTGGGATCCTGACCAGTTCCCTCCTTAACACCCTCCATCATGATATTAGGGATCAATATAGACCTCAAATGAATGGGTCAACTCACCATGGACTGTAGTCTCCAATCTGGAGTCACAACAAACATTTAGTCCCTATAATTTGATTATCACATGTATTCTGCCACAGTAATAGACAGCTGAACTACAAAAGATTACTGAAAGACAATTATTGTATGATACATTTGTGGACAAAAATAAATAAATGATACGTTTTGGAGTTTTCCAACATTTTAATTCATCAACCCAAAGGTATCAAGATGAAAGCAAGGCAAATTCATTCATTGCTACCACTAAAAACAAAGAAACAAAAAAGAGATAATAACAGCAACTACTAAAACAATATCTTACACAAATCTGAAAGACACAGTTTAATTAAAGAGGATTGAGAATGTGTGATCTTGTGCACGATTAAAACAGCACGCCACTTATTAGAGTGTGTATTGTATGCAGTACTGTTTAGAACTGTTTGTAAATTTGTTTACTTTAATTCTTCCAGCACCAGTAGATTATCTGGATTATTATTATTTTTTATATATCAAGAAACTGAGATACATGAATGGCTTTATTTTCTCAGTCACATAGTAATAACTACTCAGAGATGTACCTGGGTATCTAACTCTTCAGTTTCCCCTGTAATTATGCTTGTAATAAAGCTTGGGATAGTGGATGGATATTCAGTCATACAGTGTGAATTACAGCACATCTGCTTTGTTACAGTCTTAACATGGGAATGAAAGTGCAGCTTTCCAGGGACACAGAACACTTGACTCTTACCATGTAATTCCTCAACTTGACTCTCACAGACTCCTGTTATTTACCTTTAGTAGTTTTTCTATAAAGCTACAGATCATTGTGCCATGTAAGACTCTGATTTCAATTTAAGCAGCATGTATTAGTGTCTAATTTGCTATATATATTCTGCTTTATAATGCAATTGACCAAGGAAGGTTGTGGTGTTTTGTCTCATTTGTTAGCCAGAATAAATAAACAGCCCTTACTTTTCCAGACTTTCTGCCAACATTAAATTAATTTAAAGTGTGTTTCATTTTGTTCTGTTCTCTGAATCTCTCTTCTTGCTGTTAATAATAATAATTACTCTTTCTTAGCTCTCTGATCAGCTACTAAATTCCATCAGTTGATCAAACGAGGCAAATGGGATGAAACAAATCTTAGATACATTTATATTACTAAAGCCCCAATATAAAGCAGTTTTTTCAACTCTGTTACTTTACACAGTATGTGAAATTATGAGCTTCATACACCAAGGCTACATATTATACCTTAGAAAAAAATGGAAAACCACAAACTAAAAGTCATTCTCTTGTTTGCTGCTATTGCCACCATGGACTTCCAGTGTATCAGCACTATTTCAAACATTTCAAACATACTAGTGCAAAGGAGCATTGTATAAAATACTGCTTTGCATTATAAAGAGTTCTAGAATTCTTCAATACTAAATATGAAATACAATAAACACTAAGGGTATGTAAAACAAGAGAGTAATTTTAACAGCCATTACTCTTTGCTATGACAAAATACCTTTCAGAAGCAACTTAAAGAAGGAGGGATTTATTCTGGCTCACGATTTGAGGGTCAGCACATCATGTCAGGATAGGCTTGGGGAAAGAGAATAGGGGCACTGATCATATTGTACTAAAAATCAAGGAATATATATATATATATATATATATATATATATATATATATATATATATACTGATGCTAAGATTGCTACATGACTTTTATTTAGCCCAGGGACCCACCCAAGGGATAATTTCACTCACATTCAGGATGTTTCCTAAATGACTATAAATGTAGCCATGTTGACAAACGAAAACCACCCACTGCAATTCTATACATTGTCAACATTTGGTGATCTTTATGGGTGGACCTGAAAAAACCATTTCCTATATGGTTGTTTCCAAGCAAGAAAACCTTCCCTTTGCATTTGCAACTTAAGATTTCTCATTTTTACATCAATTTATGTTTTCACAAGTTGGAAGCTTCAGTGGATAAGATCTTTTCCTCAAGTACATACTACTGTCTCAATGTTTAACAACGGGTTTCTTGATAATAATAGTAATAACACACCTGCGTTCTCAGTAAACAGCTTGTTGACAACTTTAGACTTGTCCATATCCTTTTTTTAAAATCCAAATTGGACATTCTTCTATCACTATGATCCACATTTTCTCTCACTCACTATGGATCTGGATAAGAGCTGTGAGTAGTAAACATGACCCCATGACTGAATATTAACCTGTCTTGAAATTCCCTGCATCAAACAAGTTACTTCTTTTCTTCTGAAGTAGGTCTAACTCACCACTCTTGTCATAACATAAGAAGAATGTTGACACATTCTTTGTCATAATGTATTTGATGTAGTTGACAGGAGAATTCTGGCTCCTTTTTGAAATTTCACGAATGGAAATGAATTCTGGTCATCACAGCTCTACAAGAATGGCACATTAGGGTCTGCCTATATCAAACTTTACTTATGAGCAGCTACAAAAGTCCACAATGTTTCTCTCATAACCAGTAAATAAATCACATAGTCAAATTTATCACAGCAATAAACCCATTCAGTACCAGTTTTCTGCATTAGTTCTAGTTTCATTTCTGTGACAAAATACTAGACAAGAGCAAGTTAAAGAAGGAATTATTTATTTTGGTTTGAAATTTGAGGTTACGATTTATGATGACAGGAAAGGATAGAAGCTGGAGCATGAGGCAGCAGAGAGAGATGAATGCTAGTGCTCAGCTTCTTTCCTTCTTTATAAGCAGTTAAGACACCCAGGCCAGGGGATGATATCATGTATATTTATGGTGAGTCTTTCCTTTTCAGTTCATCTTCATTGGAAACACTTTTATAGACATGGCCAGAGGCATATTTCCTAGGTGATTCCTTCTTTAGTTAAATTGAACATGAAAATGTCTCATAGGAACTGTTATAATCTGAATATTAGACCAATAGTGAGATATATTTTTCTTCTGATAGTATCCAAAATTGAAATTAATTTTTTACACAATCCAACTTGCCATTCATGATAACCACAAAGAACAAAGATATGTGGATTTGTAATTGAGTATGCTACGTTGTTACAAAAATATTTTAAAGCCACACATCTTTCTATTGGAGAAAGTTTTATTTCCAAGAGTAGTAATGTGTTCTGAATACCTTTGCATTTTTTGTAAAGGTCATCATTATCCAGCTTGGATTAAATCCTGACAATGGGTTGTAAGATTTTCTGGACAATATGAACAAATATCTATTCACACCAGATGGAACATTAAATGCAGAACAAAAGCATTATTTTGTCCAGATCCAGCTTGGTAAACTAAAGGAGCATGGATAATTCAAAGACAATTACATAGTAGGTGATGATCTACAGAAGCTGCATCAATGTCCACTCTTTAGGAAGTACCACCAAAGAGTCTCTTCACTCCAAGTATTTTTCTTTCTTTCTTTGTAAATTGTGGAAGTAGCATCAAGTGTTGTGTAACTTTCTGACGTTACATGGCCTAGTAATTTTTGTTCGAATCTTGAATTGTCTGATCCTTCCTCCTTTCAGGAGGAAATGTTTTAATTTAGAGGAAAAAGACTACCTAATAATCCATTTATTTATCCCTTACATTTTTTTACTTCTTCTTTGTGACAGTTGTGAGCCTTGGCTGGAGATGACACTCTTTTCCGTTGATGGCCAAGCATTGAACTGCTAAGCCACAGCAGCACTCACTGATTCTCAGCAGACTGATTGGTCATAAGTCTCTGAATTAAACATGCCCACTGTAAAAGAGAACTTTTCTTCCATGTCCAAGGCTGATATCAACAGTATTCTGAGGGCATCAGCACAAATAATTAAGAGAAAATTTCATAGGAATAGGCATATCATACTTGGTTAAGAAAATATGTTAATTACTTCTCTGTTCCTTTGATAAAACACCATGACTTAAGGAAAGTTTTAAAAAAAAGAGTTTATTTGGACTGAACTTTTCCAGAGAAATAATAGTCCAATGTAATGGGAAGCATGGCAGCAAGGGCAAATGTAGGGGCAAGAGCAGAAACCTGATCACATACGTCTTGGACCATATACATGAAGCAGAAAGGGTGAACTGCAAGTATCATATACAAGAAATTTCCTTCAACATAGTTTTGGCTTCTGGGAGTCTTTTCCCACATGACCAGGATGCCTTCATTCAGATTATATAATTTGTAAATTCTCTTTTTAGAGTTATTGTAGATACTTTTTAAAAAATTCCAAGACACTGGAAGATTAGCATTACATAAAAAACCTATTTTCTTTTTCTTTTCTTTTTTTCTGATTTGCACAAGGTGAATAGGATCTCTGTAGTTTTTATTCTCAAAGCCCAATACCATTGACACACTTCCTTCAGCAAGGCTGCACCACTAAAAACTCCCCAAACAGTACCACCAACTGTGGACCAACTGTTCAAATGCCCAAGATTATGGAGACAATTCTTATTCAAACCACCATACAAAACAATAGAAATGGTTTCTCAACTGGATTCTATGGTCTTTTAGCTACAAATCTTTGTCCTAGCTAATAAAATGAAGTGTGAATTCCTTTATATATATCAAGACTTGAGTTTAATCATAAACCAGATGGTTGCACCAACACAGCCCGTGTCACTATTGCACCATCTACCTTGTCTTTATTGATGTATTGAGAGTATAGCATTCACACAGTCTATGGTCCATAACCGAATAGGACTGTCAATGTCAAGTCTACCCCACTTCCTACCTAGCAACGAAACGAATATCAGCGCCATAGAGGTATTTCCAGCTCACTCTTAGCATGATATCTCCATGTTTTTGTTTTTTGTTTTTTTTTGTTTTTGCCAGAGTATATAATATCTTTATCATTAACGTCGTACCATTTAGTTCTGGCAAGTAGAAAACAGCAGTGGCAATAGATTTAATAGTTAGTACGGTCTCAGGACATCCTTTGGCTAGAACTCATCAAAAGGGAGCCCATACCTTGCATTGGAAATGTCACTCAAAATCTTTTGGGCTACTGGAAGTGTTTTTCTATATGGAAGAAGGTTCAGGGAACCTCAATTCAGATTGTTTAACTGTTCTTTTAAAAGTTATCACTGATATTTTTTAAAAGAAAATGTAAGACACTGAAGGATTAATTTTACATAATAAAACCTATTGTTAGCCAAGGTGCATAGGATCTTTGAGATCCTACTATCATCTATTCCAATTAAATGTCAATTGATCATTCTACCAATTAGAAGGGAAAGACTCAAAAACAACTGTAAGAACAGCAATGAACACAATAAGGAAAAATTAGCAATAAAATGTCCTATCACTTGAAACAATTATTTTGTCAAAACTTGACCCAGGTTATGAAATGTATTTTTCTGTGGGATGTCTTAAATAGTTATATTACCCACTTTTCCAATTCACAGCAGTTAAACTATAACCATATCTAATAAAAACCCTAATCCTTCTGTGAGAGGTTATTTTGTGTTTGGAAAACTTCTCCAGTTCTACCAGTTCATATGCAGCATTTGGTAGTTTGAATGAAAATGTCCCTTATATATAGGCTCATTTTTAAAACTCAGTTCCCAGTACTGTTGGGAGAAGTATAGAAGGCATGGTCTTGAAGGAGGAGATATTACCTAGGAAAGTTTTATTATTATTATTATTATTATTATTATTATTATTATTATTATTATTATTATATTAGTAGAGGTATGCTTAGAGATTTTGAAGCCTCCTGACATTCTCAGTGCTTTCTTTTTCCTTCATGCTCATGGTTCAAGATGTAAGCCCTCAGCTTGCTGTTACAGTTTCCAATCCTGCTACTTGCTGTTGTACTTCCCTGTTTTCAAGAACTCTAACCTGGAAATATAAACCCCCAAACTTTTTTTCTTAATTTTCCATAGTCATGGTGTTTTACTACAGCAATAGAAAAAATAATGTTCTTTGCAAACTACCAGCAAGTCCCCATTGTTGAAGACAGCACCTACACAACTTATTGAATATGAAGAATTCAAGCTGGTACTTATATAGAGTCTTCATACCTATATGCTAGTGTCTTTGTTACATGAATATACTCTGCAGGCTAACAAAGGAGAAATTTAAACATGAACCCAGCCATGAAATCTTTGACCTACAATGGCATCCTACTTGTAAGATATGCTAAGGCAATCATGGTTCAAAGCTTGTAGAAATAAGGAACCAATATTTGATTTGTCCTAAGGCCAACTTCTTGAGATAGAATCTATAACTGATACTGTTGGGTGACCAGGAATGAAACACTAGAAAACCCAGAGACCTAGGGTAAAACCAAATAAAAAGAAAAGAAAAGAAAAGAAGAAAGGAAGAAAAAAGTAACAGTAAAATGAATCCTTATGATATTCTCTTGTACTCATAGATCAGTCTCTTGCACAATCACTATAAGAGAAGCTTCCTCTTGCAGCAGATGAGAACAAATACAGAGACCCACAGCCAGACATTATGGAGAGAGCAGAGCGAGAGACCTTGGAGCACTCAGCCCTAACTGGATGTCTCCATCAAACCCCACTCCTGAGGGCTTAGGAAACCTTGCAGAAGAGGAGGCAAAAAGTGTAAAAGTCAGAGTGTATAAAGGACACCAAGTCTTATTATTTCCTATAGTTATTTTATTTTATTTTTATTTTTTATTTTTTTCTCTTTTTTATCCTTCAGGTCCTTTGCATATGTATTATGATTTCCAGTTCAGTGATTTTTGGTTTTTTTTTTTTAATGGGGTTCCTGAGGGTATGAACAAGTAGTTCTCTGTTTCTTCTGTCTTCCCATGGGCTTTTTTATTTCTGTTAACTTTATCCTAGTATAATACATTAGATTTTATTTTATTTTATTTTATTAGTTCATCATTATCCCTTAGAATCCTCTTAACTATCTAATGAAAGACAGAAAGGGGGTGAATCTGGATGGGAGGTGAGGTAGGGAGGAACTGGGTGGAGTAGAAGAAATTATAATCAGGATTACATTTATTTACAAATATTATTTGAGGACAAATCTATTTTATATAAAAGGAAATAAGAAAAGTAATGAATGGAAGAATATTCCTTGTTTTCTCAGTTTCTTATACTGGGTCATTAAATTTGCATCCTTAATCAAGGACATCGCTTCCTTTGTGTTAGTCAGATATTAGTTAAACATTCTATTACCTTACATTTTGTCTCCTTATTTTCTGTTTCTTCCCATTAACAACAAGTGTTTGGATCTAAGTAATGATATCTTACCACAGATCTAATTTGTACCCTTTCCCTTATTTCCCACATGGCAAGCCAAAACCATCATCTAAAACTCATTTTTCTGCCAAATTAGAGAGTAGTGCAGAGAATAATATTGGTATACCTTCTCATATTATGGTTCTTTCCTTAAACAGTCCTATTTATTCAAGGCAGACACTGATCCTTGGTTGCATGTCATATCATTTATGGCAGTATTCACCAGACTGATCCTCCAAGACCAATTTTTGATTTGGGTGGCTCCTGTTAGAAATCAATCAAGGTGCATGACTTTTTTTTTTTTTTGGTTTATATGAAATAAAATCTATTAATTTCAGATAGGGTTTCAAGAACCAATCAAAGGAAAAAAGTTATTTCAACAGAACTTTCCCTGCCAGGATCCTCTAGCCTGCCCACATGGAGTGGAGACACTGGTAGTAGCTACCAATTGTACTCCTATGCATTAACCCACTTCCTACTATCCACTGTGGTTGATTAACCACATGTTACATGGCAGCATTATCAGGGAGGATGACTGTATCCTAGACTTTCTCCTTTTCTTTGGAACTTGTTAGATCACAGACTCCTCATTTCCTGAGACACTATAGCCCATCTAATGGCACAGAGATACAAATAATCTATCTATGCTCCAAGGTACAGGTCCCCAGGTCCCTCACTCTTACCACTCAGAAGCTGCTTGAAAGGTATTATGATTTCCTCCTGATCACCCGTCCTCCATTTGTACCTCTACAGATCACAGATGACCTCCTCATAAGGGAAATTTTATCATCTTTAACCACAACCACTGAAAAAAGAAAGGTGATGGGGTAGTTTGAATGAGAAGATTCTCCATAAATCCTGTGCTTGAATGTTTAGACCACAGTTGATAGAACTGTTTGGGAAGTCTTAGTTGATAGAATTGTATGGCAGTATTGGAGAATGTGTGGCCTTCTAAAGGAAATGTCACTGAGATTTGGCTTTGAGGTTTGAAAAGCTATTATCATTCCAATGTCATTCCTGTTGACTCTCTCTCTCTCTCTCTCTCTCTCTCTCTCTCTCTCTGCATTGTGGCTATTGTCTTAATGTGTAAGCTCTCAGCTACAGTTACAGAATAGGCTTGGCTGCTTGTTGCATATTTCCTTTTTATGATGCTCATGGACTCACCCTCTGAAACTGAAAGCAAACCCCCAGTTAAATGCTTCCTTTTATAATTTACCTTGATTATGGTGTTCCTCCACAGCAATAGAAAAGTAACTAAGACAGGTGACTTAAACAAAATAGAAACAGATCCCAACCAAAAAATTAACTACAGACGTGCAAATTGCTACCAAACCATATCTAAAAACTACAGTAGAAAGAATAATTTAATCTGAAGAGAAAGATTAATGCGTCCACAGGGAACAAGAGATAATACCATGACTAGTAATCAAAAGAGATCCAAGAAAACAACACAACGACAGTAATTGATACATATCTTTTAATAATAATTCTAAATAGTAATGATCTTAATTACCAAATAAAATGCACAGACTAACATATTGGATTATAAAACAGAATCTGTCTTCTTTCTACCCCAAAGAAACACACCTCACCATCAATAATGCCACTTCAGGTTAAAATATGGAAAAATTTATTCTAAGCAATTGAAACTAAGAAATAAGTAGGCATAGCTCTTCTAATAACTGAGGAAATAGACTTCAAAGAAATAGTATGTATAAGAGATAAAAGGAGACACTCCATACTTATTGAAAGAAAAAAGCTCAAGGAGCATGATATTTAAATTTTAAAAGTATATGTACCAAACACACAGGCACCGAATATCATAAAACAAAACAAAACAAAACAACAGACATTGTTATAGCTAAAACCACAGATTGACCCAAATACAGTGATAGTATCTAGCTGCAATATTAACTCTCACAATAGTCAGGTCATCAAGAAAGAAAGCTTAACTTAGAAGATGTGGAATTAAATGACATTATAAATCAAATGACCTAAGGCATCTATAGAACATCCCACCCCAACACTAAAGAATACACATTCTTCACAACAGGCAATGGCACTTCTGCCAAGTCCACCAAACATGAGGACACAAAGAAGCTTGCAACAAATACAAGAAAATAGAAGTGGCATCCTGCATCCTAGTTGTTGTTGCTACCAACAGCAGAAATTACACGAACCCATGGAAACTTAACAATACACAGAATTAAAATTGAGTCACCAAAGAATTGTTTTTAAAATTAAAAAAATGTATAAAACGTAATGAAAATGGAAAAATACCGTTCCAACCTAGGGGCACAGTGAAGGACGTCCTAAGAGACAAGTGCAAGGCACTGAGTGCGTATATCATAATAATTGACAGATATCAAACTAATGACACTGACACACCTGAAAGCATTTGAAAAAACAAAAACAGTCACCTGAAAAATATAGGCATCATGTAGAGTCTATATCAGGGATGAAATTAATAACATAGAATTAAAAAAAGACAAAAATATCCCACCAGCAATCCACAGAATCAGAGAGGAAGATAGTATGCTTTGAAAAGTTTAACAAGATCAACAAATCTCTAGCTACATTAACCAAATGAAAGTGAAGATTCAAATTAATAAAATTAGAGGTAAAAAGAAAAACAGGTACTAAAGAAGTTAAGATAATCACAAAACATACTTCTCAGTCAGCTAAAACCCAGATGACATCTGATATTCAAGGGACTGTGAGACAGAACAAAATGACTGACATCAGATGTCTAGGGAACCACAAAGTAAGCAGTAATATAACTTGTTATATATCTATGAAAGAGTACCATATTTGTGTGGTTGTTTACAAATATGGCCTTGTCATAAGCCTGGATTTGCTTCTGTCTTTAGATCTGTCAATGTGTAAGCCTGTGTGTGCTTGCTTGGACCTACTGGCAGCTGCTTCTCAGTGGTTTAGGAGGCAGCCTTTTCCCTAAGTGAATAAAGTATGTCTTATTAGGAAAAATTAAAACAAATAAACCTCCCAAAATGCATATCCATCAGCTTGGAAAATATTAAAGAAATGGCTGAATTTCCAGATATATGGTCCAATAAAGATAATAAGGTAAATAATTTAAATAATCCTGTATTATCCAAAGGGAAAAGAAATGAAATTCAAAGCATAGGATTTGTCTCATGACAGCAAAGGTAATATACAAAGAGTGCATATTTGCTAAATGGGAGGGAGACCTCAAAACTTTTACACTAAAGTCATGAACAAGAAAGGGATGTTTACTGTCCTCCCTTATGTTCAGTGTGCTACTTGAAGTCTTAGCTAGAGGAAAAGGATACAAGAATGAGATTAAAGGGATGAAAATAGGAAAAAAAGTCAAGGAACATTATTTGTAAATGATATGATTGTATACATAAAAGACCCTAACGACTTCACCAGAAATCTCCTAGTGACAAACACATTCAGCAAAATGGCAGTATACAAAATCATAAAATACTAAAAAATCAGTAACCTTCTTATATATGAATTACAAACCTACTACTGAGAAAGAAATCATGTAAGTAACATTGTTTGCAATACTTCAAAAATAACTTTGAACAAATGTATCCGAGGAAGTGAAAGATTTGTAAAATGAGAACTTTAAGACCCTGAAGATAGAAAGTGAAGAAGATATTAGTAGATGTAAATACATTCCATGCTCATGGATTGGCCTGATTAATTTTATAAAGATGGCTGGCTATCTTACTAAAAGAAATCTACATATTAAATACAACGCCCTTCAAAATTCAAGTGCGATTCTTCACTGATATTTAAAAAAGTCTTAATTTCACATGGAAGCATAGAGAATTCAAGATAAGTAAACAAACCAATAAACTACAATGGAGATATCACTAGCCCAGAGTTCAAGTTATACTACTGAATTATAGTAATAAAAACAGCATGGTACAGGCATGAACACACATCATGGACACACATGGAATAGAATTGAGAACCATCATGTAAAACTCACATTTCTATAGCCAACAGGATTTTTCTAATAGAGACAATGATACACAATAAGAAAATACTTCAAAAATTGGTGCTGGTCAAACTCGGTAGTTACATACAGAAGAATGAAAATTTAATGTATCTCCAACTCTGCACAAAATTTGACTCCAAATGGATCAAGGATCTCAAAATAATGTCTGATACTATGAATCTGAAAGAGGAGGAAGTAGGAAATATTTAGCTGATTGGCCCAATAAGATTCTACTCAGAAGAATTCTGTCAGCACAGATTTTTGGACCATGAATTAATAAAATTGACATTGTGAAACCACAAAGTTTCTATATAGCAAAGGACATCATCAGTCTAGTGAAAAGGCATCCTACCTAATGGGGAAAATCTTTATCAGCTATACATCTGACAGAGGGTTAGGTTCTAGAAGGAAATAGAATATCTAAACCTCAAGAAAACAAGGAACACAATTTATAAATGGGGAAAGGAACTAAACATGTATTTCTCAAAATATGAAACACCAATAGTGGAGAAATATTTTTTAAATATTCAAAATTCTTCAGTCATCAAGGAAATACTACTTAAATACTACTTAAAACTACTTTGAGATATCATTTTGTTCAATAGAACATACCCAAACAACTCTATATCCTATTATAAAGGTTCCTGCTCATCCATCTTTTTTTCTTCTTTATCCACAATAGCCAGGTGATAGAAACAGCATAGATGTCCATTGACTGATGAATAAATAATGAAGCTGTTCTACATTTACACAATAGAATACTGTACATCTATTAAGAAAAAAGTGAAATTTATGGGTAAATGGGTGCAGCCAGAAGAAATCATTCTGAGTGAGGGAACCCAGAGTCAGAAAGTTAGCAATGTCATGTTTCATTTGCAAATGTTAGCATTTAATTTTCATATACTTATGTCAAATTTGGTATAACCGTGCATGTCAGGGAATTCGTAAGAGGCCATAATTGTGCCCTACGTAGGAAGGGGAGCCAGGAAAATGCCTCCATAGGATCCAGCTTTAAAGCCTTTTCTTAGTGATTGATGGAGTATGACCCTGCCCAAGATGGGGGCTGTTCTTCCTGGGCTTTGTTGCCTACAAAAAGGCAAGCTGAACAAAGCAATGAAAGCATTCCAGTTAGTAACATCCCTCTGTGGCCTCTGAACCAGTTCCTACTTCCAGGTTCCTACCCTGTGTGAGTTTCTGCCCTTAGTGCTTATGATGAATTATTATATAGAATTGTGAAAGAAATCAACAGAAACCCTAACTAGGACATACACATACATTTTTACACACACGTGCACACATGTACACATATATGTATATATCTATGTATATCTATGTATATATATATATGTATATCTATGTGTGTATATATATATATATATATATATGTAATATATATATTGTCTAACATGGCACCATGTTAGACAAAGAATCTGTAGCTAAACAAATCTTAAGTACTAGGGCATAGCATACTACTATTTTCTGCTGAATGAAAATGTTATTTAACTGACTTCTAATAATTTCTTGCCATTACCACAGATTATTGTACCTCACAAACCTCATCAAAAAGGCTTCTATTTTCAGTAGACTGTGATTAACACAATAGTTCATAAGTAATCATAGTGCAGAGAATATCAGCCTGCACTATGTTCAGCCTTTAATGTAACAACTTGTAGTGCATACCTCCTCCCAAAGCTCATGAATTATTGTTATAGAGAGGGAAGGAAGAATGTAAGAGCCATAGACAGTGACTAAATGCAAGGGTCACTGTCTTACAGTCACATCAGGGCAACTGAACTTATAGACTATCAGCAGTAATAGCATAACATTTCATAAAAGCATGCACATGCCTCATTCAAGCTCAAACCAAACCAAATCCTAGCATAAAAACAGGAGGTAGGCATGAAGACCCAGACTGATAAAAGTGGTATTGTTGGTTAATAGATACTAGGAAATGGAAAGTCCATTTTATTTACGAGTATTGTCACTGGGTGATTGAAAATATTTCAGTGGATCTTCATACATCCATGAGTACAGAGGAAGCACAAACTGCACTTAATGGGTGAAAAAAGAAAAATTCAGTTTGGTAGGAAAGGTAGATCTGGAAGGAGTTGGAGAGGTTGAGAATGTGATCAATACTCATTATTAAAAATTCTCAAAGAACTAACAACAACAAAAATAAACAAGCAACCTAACATAACATAACATAACAACAACACAAACATAAACAAAATAAATTCACTGTCTTTGTTGGTTCACAAATTTATTGGGGCTCCTTGCAAGACCGTGAGTTAGAGGTGAGCTACTATGAATGAGTAAAGAATAACAGGAGAATGAATGATGGGTTAGTTTCATGAGCATATATAATTCAAAGGCAGCTGCATCATGTGTAATGATTCATGAATACTGCATTCCAAGAGCTCAAACAGAGTAGCCTCTCTTGCAGAACGTGTCTGTTATATTACCTTCTGCAGATCTCTTGGGAATCTTGTAACTTGAGGAGCTTTGTGAACCCTTTAAGTTTTGTTACCTTCCTGTGTTTTGAGAGTTCCTCCTCTTAGCAGGAGAAAATGTTTGAATTGAGAAGAAATAGCTATACAGCACCATGGCTCTTCATTCAATTGTAAGAATGATTATTTTCTAGGAAACTGATAACATAAGACTTAAAATGATATATTCATTCAAAATACATTAGGCATTTGCCACTTAAGAATGCACTCAGAGCATATCAGTGAGGTATTATATCATGAGGTTTATATTTTGATAACAACATAAACATCGATCAATTAGCATATAGAATATATATGATTATTAATACTACAAAATTAAAGGGATAGAGAAGTGGAGGCAATTTATAGTTTTTCTTCTAGTTACCATGAAGATCTCTCCTAGATGAGTATATTTGATACATATAAGTATCATATGAGTATACATATGAGTATAAATGATACATAGTATGGGGATACAGAAGACAAATTTTCAGGCAAAATGCATAGTCAAATTCTATATTATAGTCTTGATTTTTATATATTCTTTTCCCAAATTTTGAATTTTTTTATTTGCCCATCATATTTGTGAAGTGAAATGGAGTATATAAGTATATGTATGTGTGTGTGTGTGTGTGTGTGTGTGTATGTATATGCATATATATATATGTGTATATATGTGTATATGCATATACATACACACACACACACACACATATATATACACATACATATACATACATATATTTCTGAGCAATCAACTTTGGCCAGTGTTTTAAATTATAATTTTTTCTACTTTTCCCCTATTCTTTTGCTTTATTTTAATTGACCAAACTTATTAATACATATATTTTATTTTTCACTTGAAATTAATTCTTAATTTGTCAATAGGTTAAGTTGTTTTTTTTTTGAAGCCAGCCTTCAATGTTTGCATTATTATGACAATATAAGCAATGTTCACTGCTAGAACAAATAGGATTAAATTACCTGCCTTAAGGTTCAGGGACCAGTGTGAAATACAGGATTGAGGACAATATGAGCCAGAGGAACAGTTAGTTGTAAGATTGTGTTTCCTAGAAATGTCAGAGAGGCTAAACCCGTAAAATATCACCAGTATGGCTGCCTAAATAAGACATGAACAGTGACAATCCCAATGGACATGCTGGCATAGAAGTGGTATGGCCTGTAGGGCATCTACCTTAGACAACCAATTAGGGCCAATGGGGAATCCTGAAAACAAAGGAAATGGTCTTCTCCAAGTAAGAATCCTCAGATGGTTATCCAATAACAACAATTAAATAAAACATGGCTAAAAATTTGAGAGAAATCAAGGAAGGGTGCATAGGAGGATTTGGAGAAAGGGAAAGAAATAAATTATGTAATTATATTATTATTTCACAAAAATTTAAAAGTATTAAAAAATCCTGTGTGCTGATAATTGAGGCATTCAAATACAAAAATTTCCAGTACCAAGAACAAATAGATCTCATTTTGATTTGATCTGATATTAGGAGGATAGAATATTCTGTATTTGTTGTTCTTATATCCTTCAATGTTTTACTGCTTATGTACATATATATAGATCAAACTTTATGCATATAAACACATATGTAAACACACGGTAATCATGAAGTCCAGTGTGGACAAATTATTTCAGTCCTAATGTATGACCATCAGTCAAGATTTGCCTAGAAGAATTTCCTGGCTGTCATCACCTTTTCTTAGAGACAATACAATTCACTTTTCATTATCCAAATAACATCAATATCATCATTGTCCATTCATTTTTTTCCTTGGGACACATACTTAAATATTTTTTAAAAAGTCTTTGTCACCACTCTATAGGTTAAAGAGACTGTTTAAAGATGTCTATGTATGTCCTGAATTTAGTATTAGTATGGTATGATATTTATTCCAAATATTCCAAAACAATTTTCTCTTCAATGCTGTATTCTCTTATAATTCGGTATTACTGAAAAGATATATCATTTATCTATGTTTGTTTTTCAGAAGGTTGCAGATTCTTTGTTGCTGATACTTTATTATTTTGGCAGGATAATTTAGGTAAATATAATTAATTAAATATTGGACAGTTATCATATCAGTCATTACTTTGAACGAAGTATAACAAGTTCATAAAATCTGTGCTTATCATTCTTCTGATAATTGCTTAATCTCCTCCCAGCATTTTTCTAGGTTTCTATTTTAATTTTATCCTTACTGTCCAGTTCACTTTGAAAAATTCAAAATCAGTTACAGAACATGAATTATTGGATAATGTCACTTAGTTCTACCTGTTTGGTTCATAAGTGACTTTTGCTATCAGGAAGGAAGGCCAACTCACAGCCTTTGTTGAGGATATTTCAGGTAACATGCTAGGTGTGCATCTGCATGTAACAAGTCACAATGATCAGAGACTTATTCATATGTTCATAACTCATGCAAATCTACTTACTGTCTCAATAACAATATAGTTCATTTAATAGTGGGTAAAAAGGCCTTTGTTCTATTTCACCTGTGTATGTTATCCACCCTCTACATGCTACTAAACAGGGAGCCTACAACAATCATCTCAAACACTGACACAACCCAGCCTTTTGTTTTCATTCTACTTCAATTCTCCCTTCCTCCTTGCCTTCCTCCTTTCTTCCCTCCAGATCCCCCTTCCTTTGTCCTTCTCTTCCTTCTTCTCTTCTCTACCTTTCTCCTACTTTGTCCCCTCCTTCCATGTATTCTTGTTCTCTGGGCCAAATCTATTCCAGTGCCTGACAGGAACTTTGATTTTAATATTCTATAGCAGCCTCTGCCCATGATTTGCACATGTATGTCTACTTACAAATATTATAAAGCCCCTTTGAAATACCTGTCATGCTTATCACCACAAAACCTCTTACATTATCTGGTTTTATTAATATTATATGGATGTGTGCTGTTTTATCATATAGATCTTAGAAGGTAAAAGAGATGAGTGCCTATTTTCACCATCCACCTCTAAGCTGAAATTCAAGAAGAGACATTCAAATACTCAAACTTTTAATAACCCATCTTTAAATAAATATGTTAATGGCACACAATATTACTAACATTAAATCATTTGTATACCCTTTCTTCAAGAATTATAGTCAGATGTTGTAGAATTTCTCAAACGAAATGAGAATCTTTAAATGTGCACTCCCAAATAGAAATTATCTTTTAAGATTTTCATTTAATTTCAAGACTGGACATGTCATTAGCAACAAGTGAATATAAATATGGGAAATCCCCAGGCTGAACTATTTCACATGGCAGAATCTCAGGACTAGAAAAACAAAGTCAGCTGGAGAAAAGGAGATTGTACATGCCTGTGCTTCTCTGTATCTTTTGAAAATAACTGTACTGCTTATGTTTTATTGCACAGCTCTATTCAGGAAAAGGACTTTATGAAAAGAGATGTTCTATTGTTTTTTAGGATGCCCTTTTATCTAACTAATCAGTATATAGCTTGTTACTTATCAGTTCTATCATCCTGTGATCTTTTCCTTCCAAGATTTATAATATTATAGCTTATTTCAAAAGGGATATGAAATGTCTAGCTTCAGCTAGTTCTGTGCCCAATGAATGAAAAGGACCACTAACTCTTTACTGAACACTCATTTGGTGTTCAGGTATTAATTTAATTGTTCCCTTATAGGAAGCATGGTTTGAAGCAATTAAAAAGTTACTGATTTGATTTTCTCATAGTACATACATACATTTGATAGCTTAGTATAATCATAAGTGTATTATGAGTTATATAATATATTATGTCCTATTAGTTTGTAATTATCTATTAATTCATCCTTATTTTGGTAGTGATAACATGATAAATTACTAAGGCCATGATCAATAATAAATCTGTGTATTTAATTTCAAAGAACATAAAGATATGACAAATTATATAACAATTTCATAATCTTTACTGTTTTAATGTGCAGCAGAGTTATCAATCTCTATATTGAAAGAAGCTCTGAACTGGAATGGTACAAAGTAGTGCCTTTGCAGAGTAACTTTAAATAGGGGCTATTAAAATCTCAGAAGAAACAAATCATTTGTTTATGAAGGCTTATTCTCTCTGGACATCACATTTGTAAACAATTTTGATTATCCAGAGAATCAGTGATTTTAGGCTTTAATCTGTGGAAATAAAAAGGCGATGAAATCTTATAATATACATTCTTTGGATATATTGTAAACAGAAGAGAAAATTTGTGACTACAAATTGGAAATATGTGTGTGTGTGTGTGTGTGTGTGTGTGTGTGTGATATGCTCATTATTTTGCTTTGAAAAAAAAAGATTTCACCAGTTTTAACAATTCCATTTCATGTCTTAGAATTTATGTCAGAAGTCAAAGGTCACGAATTTCAGCTATTAATCTTTCCTCTCTGGAAAAACAATACAATGTGTTTGGCTGGGAGAGGAACTTCAAGCTGTTGATTCTGTAGCACTATGGTATTTAGAAGCAATCTCTCTTAAATTTCAATGACAGAACTTTCTGCTTTGTTTACCACAAAATAACTATCAAACATTTCCTGATGTGACCTTCTACTGGCTCAGTGGTCATCGGAAGGGTCGTAGACTAAATTGAATTTTGGGTTTAAGTCTCTTAAAACTTATTAAAATGCTTCTTTTTAAGTGTTGTGTGCAGCTGTTGCAGAATTAAAGTAAGCTTTTTTAAAAAAATGTAAGCATGAGAACAACTCAAAGTGTCTTCCTCATTATTGTTTATTTAGCTTATCAGAAAATCTATGTTATTGCAAGGTTTTTGCAGATAACACAAACCGAGAAAAACTACAAGTGATATTGTAGTGGTACATGTTTCTGGAATTCAAAGTCCGATTTTAAAATTAGATTGGCATTTTATGTGTTTATCATATTAGAATAATTAGTTTATCCCGCGGATCAGAACATAAACTTTCAGAAGTGTACTCATGCTGTATTTGGCAAACACAAATGTTATTGTGAAAGCACAGTAGAGCTTTGGGCTTTTCTGAATAATTATGTGTAAACGATCATTTTATGATGAAATCATCTTCAGCTTGTGACTCTCAACTCATTTTTCCATCTGGTGTTTGTCATGGAAAGATGTCCAGTCAGCAGAATTAAGCAGCTTAAAAAGTAGCCACCAAACTTCTTTGTGCTTAAAAGGGGCACAAAAATATATTCACTAAATCTCTTACTCATTTTCTGTCAGCTCCTTCTATTTCTCTCTCCCTCTGTCTCTCTCTTCTTCTCTTTAACTTTCCTTTCCCCCATAATTTTCTTTAAAAATGTTTAAGTATTATAAATATTTTCTATTAATACTTTAGTTGTCTTTCATAGAAGACTAAGCATGTTTGTTCCTTAGATAAAGCCAGATTTGCAAAGAAGTAGGAAAGTTAGTTGAACAATAGTACTTTTCTTTCTTAGTACTAGTTCCATACTGACATGCAATAGTAAATTTTCAAAAGACTTTTCTCTCTTCTATTCCATCCTTGCTGTCTCCAGTCTTTGAATCAAACTTCTTTATTCTCTTGACTAAATAAATATATCCACTTATAGCCATATACAAGGAAATTTATCACAGATCACTTTCCATATTTGAATCATCTTTAACAGTTCAAATACCCACTCGTGTAACTTCCAGGATCTCCATTGAAAATGATTAGAGTAACGGATAAAACATTCTATCAGAGCAGAATTATTGCTTGTTGATGTGGTCTCTATTGCTTGGCCTAGCTATGTCCTCCTTGGGTCTTGACACTTCGTTGGTTTGTTTGCTTCATGGTATAGTCCAACAGGTTGGTTCTCTCTGCTCCAATAAGTCTTGGTCCATTTTTTTCCCAGTAGGAGATACTTTCATGTGGTTGGGGGACATCAAAGAGAACCTAGTATTGTCTTACTTCTGAGCTCTTCAGTACTCCAACTTCAGCTCTAACAGAGACACCATTTTGCGTGTGTTTGTGTCTGTTCCCACTGAACAAGCCCTTGACATGAATGTGACTATGAATCTTGTGACCTTCCTGCTCCTCGGTCTCAAGTGCATGTATGTAGACACTATATACATGTCTGAGTTATTTTCTTACTATAAACAAGTCCTTGCAGCATCTTATAAAGTTAGTATAACAAATACCTGTCTTGATACCCCTTTCATTGAATTACTTAAAATTGATTCTACCTTTGTTTGGGTACATCCTGACATACACAGGATATATTTTTTCTAGATGATGTAAAAAAACAGGATATAAAGTGTCTACTATACTCTTTTTTAAAAAATAGTTTTCTCCTTATTTTACTTTTATTATTTCATTTTTTAATTTTTCTTCCCTCAAACAACTTAAAGTATGCATCATGACCCCTTCCTACACTCCCTTCCCCCAGCTTCCCCAGCTCTCACCATCCACAAACATCCCCCCTCCTCCCTATAAAGAAACCATCTCCCCAGGGTTACAGCATAATCAAGGCATGGCATAGCAGGATGGAACAAGTCCAGGCAGCCAGGAAGGAGCAAAAGGGTCTCAAGGGCAGGCAAAATGGTTAGAGACACTCCCATTTCAGCCTGTAGGAGTTTTTCAAGGACATTAATCCAAACAACCATTAGATATATTTAGGGGTTCCTACACGTTCTGTCTCTATAGCTTCCATCTCTGTAGGCCCCTAAGAGTGTTAGTCAGTTGACAATGTGGGGCACAATCTCCTGGTGTCCTCAGCCCTTTGGTTTTCATCATCTCTCCTCTCCCTTTTCCACAGGGTTCTCAATTTCTGCATGATGTTTGGTCCTGGGCCTCTTCAGACCTCTCAAGTGCTGGAAGGGGCCTCTCTGAGAGGACTGGATACGTACTGATCTATGAGCAGAATATGCCATTATTAGAAATTGTCTCCGGGTTATTCAGTCTCTAGTTCCTGTCCTGCAGTTTCAGGTTCCCTTCTTTGGCATGGAGTTCTGCTTTTCTGTTGTCAATGAGGATCTTGCAGGGCAGACAGACCAGAGGTTTTGTGGCTGGAATGGTGTCCCAGTCTCACTACTGGAAGCATTGCTGGCTGCAGGAGACGACCTGTTCAGGATCCTTATCCCTGATTACTAAGGATCTTGGCTAGGGGCTCCCTCAAAGATTCCTGTGAGTTTCCACTTCATTAGGTCTTCTGATCGCCCCTAACTGTCTCCCAATTCTTGTCCTGTCTCCACATATTTTCTCTCTCCGTTCCTTTCCTCCTCCTGGTTCCCTCCATTCTCATTCCCATCCTCCCCCACCCCACCTGCACCCTCTGTTCAGTTTCTACCCTACCAGGGAGATCCGCTTTTTCCAACTGAGGCCATTCTTGCTGTTTAGTTTTTCTATATCTGCAAATACTAATACTTTTCTTCTTTTCTTATCAGTTAGTATCCACATATAAGTGAATAAATACCATGTAGTTCTGCAACTGGGATACCTCACTCTGATGATTGTTTCTAATTACATCCATTTGCCTACAAAATTCATGTAGTCAATTTTTTTAATGTATAAATATATAAATTTATCATAATTTCTTTATCCATTATTCACTCTTAATTGTAACTTGAATGTTGAAAATTTCTCTGGCTTTCAATCTTGAACATGTTCCACATGTAAGTAGGATGAAAAATATTAAGTACGTGTCTTTTGGGGAGTAGTTTGACTTCAGGGAGCAAGATACAGACACAAGTTGAAAGTGAAATATTTGAAATTTTCTTTTAAATAATCTACTCATTGACAGGATTATAGGTTTAAAATAATTTAAAATTATGATTTGTTAACTTTTGAAGGCAAAGAGATAAAGGCTCAGGTTTACAAAGAACAAACTTTAGGAACATTGCTGTCAGTCTGTGATGAAATAGACTGGGAATGGTTGAGGCTTTTACTTTCCTTGGGGTATCCTCTGCAATGAGCACCTCAGAAGCCTCATACCTTCCAGCTAATACATATCCATACTAAGCAACAAGTTCAGATAGGAAGAATTAGACTACACCCCAAATTCTAAGAGGGATTTCCTTCAAGTGGCAGTGTAAGTGCCGACATGGAAAATATTGCAAGCCAAAGCTTCAGAAAACAAAACCTCCATATTTTCCAAAAAAAAAAAAAATACTATGAAAGTTGGCAATGCAAAGACAGGCACACCCCAGATTTCTGAACTAATATATATGAGGTGTTAATTACCCATGGATTAACATCCACACCCGCCTTGGGCATAAAGAGGGATTCCAAGGCAAGTGGCTTCCAAATACCTACCCTACCAGGAAGCAGATGGATTATCACTGAAATACATGAATTTAAAAGCAGCAACTCAATACACTTATGGAAGGAAATGCTTCCAAAGAACTTCAGAAGCACTCAGGTTTCATTTAGTTTTCTTTCTGAAATGTAGAAAGTGCTTATGAAAGAAACCACTTTTGCTTTTAAATCTCTGTCTGTGTGAAAGTGTAGTTAGCAAAGTTAAAAGAGATTATTTTTCTTATAAACTCCTACTTTACTTTCTTCTTCCTATGGGGCCTAGAAATTTCCATATCTGCTCTCTTCGTTAATGGAAAATCCTTGGAGAAAACAAGAAAAATACATAGATTGTAGTAACTGTTTGTGATTCTGGAGTGGAGACAAGATCTGCTTCCGGTCTCCTTACGAACATAAATATATTTTCTGTTCTCGTTAGTGTTTGCGAATAACATCATGCACCACTTCTAGAGACCTGCTGGGTTGGAGCTCCTAGGAGACTGGAATGAGACAAGCCAACCCAACAGCAGTGGAGGATTACTGACCTTTTAGCATTTGTTTCATATGCAGAAGTTGACAGTGTCACCATATGACAAAATCCAATTTAAACAAGAAAAATAGGTCTCCCCTTCCTGTTATCTTGAAATCTAGAGCCAAACTGGAGTAAATTCACAGAAAAACAGCTAAAAGATTAGAGGACTAAAGCTGTGATATACGTGCACAAATTAAAATTGCCCAAATTAATGCAAATTTTGGCTAAAAGAACAAAATAAAAGCTGCAAACACATGAAAGATGGAAATGCCTTGGAAGAGGAAGATTCATAGGTAGCCATTCGTAGGATGCCAACGGAGACTGAAAGGGAGTTAGAAGAAAGTCTCTTCCTGAAAACCCTACCTGAGGAGGTGCTGTATACTGTGAGGTCCCTAGGAACAATGTGAGATCCTTCTTCTTAGAACACTTGAGCATCCTGAATAGGGCCAAAGGAAGTTGAGAAAGAGTAACTCTTACTAATCTAATACTGAAGAATCATCTGTCCCTTGTGACAGACAGTCCTTCTGTTCATGCTCTGGCTTGAGGAACAAGAGTGTAGAAAAAGAAGTTGTGAGTTGGCTAAAAAAAGAAAACTAAGAAAAAAATTGAGTGAATGAAAGAACCCTACTTCTAGCTGAATTGAAATTTAGAATTAAAATAAAAAAGCAAAACATAGCAATAACTGAATCTGGGAAATCTCATATTCTTGTGTGACAAAATATTAGTGCCTTCACATAACATCATTTATGGACATAGGCAATTTTACATCAACTCTACTGCCCATACTTCCAAACCTCATGTTAGCAGGGGAGCTTGTAGCATTTACCATTTTAGAACACTTTAGAATGTTTTATTCAAGTCCTTTATATCTAAACATAGTATATGATCCAGTATGTAAAAGCCTGCAGTAATGTTGCCTCAGCCTTTGCCAATGGGAACTAAGCAATGCTAATTTAGAGAAATATAGAAAGAAGTGTTTTAATTTTTGTGCAATTCTTCCCTGGCCCTTGGCCCTTTCATCATACAGTTGTCAACATATGTGTTACTTCTGTGTCAGCCATTTTTCTTGTAAGACTACTGAAAGAAGAATCTTTAACAGTTAGTAAAAGAAAGGAGGGGTGACAGAGGATCTGAGCTGGGTTTTTTTGAATGCCCTGTTTTGTCATCATCTTTGCTGAGAATCAACTGGAAGTCTCTGTACCTCACATACAAAGGTCAAGTGCACAGGCTCCTGCTCAACCACTGCTCTGAAGCCCAATGTAAGTGCTTGACTGCCATCACACTGAGAAAGAGCACATCTGCTCAGTGATTGCAGCTTTCCCTGACCTGGGGCCTGGGAACCTCAGAACATTTCCTAACCCAGGTCTCATTAGCTTGCTACAATTAGATTACAGAAGAATGCAGCTGACAAAAGGCACATATTATTTATAATTTCCATTAGATGTAAAGACTTTTCCAGACAAATTTCATAAGGCCATTTCATGTCATTTGTCACATAATTAATCTCACCAGGAGGGTAGAAGCATGGTATACAGAAGTTATGGGAGACATTTGCATACTAAATGCTTAATATTTTTAACTTTTCTTTAGAAAAAGACTGTTACAACTCTAGATTCAGAAGGTCGAATATCTGAGTATGAGTTTGAATGGGTATATGTTTACGTGTGTTTTGGTTGGCAGTCTATTATTTTGGCAAATACGTAAAATTTTTAAAAGTTGGAAGATGTTTATATTCAATTTGAGAATTTTAATTTTAATGAGTTAAAATAAGTGAGAACTACATGGTGATTTACAATGTTTCAGTCAGAAAGAGTTATCTGCAGCATTATAAGTGATGTAAGTTGAATTGGTAGGTAATTTGTCTGGTGATAAAAACTTCAGACTATGTAGAGAAGTTGTCAGAGTTCTCATTGTCAAGTGTTTATATTGAATCTTCACAGAAATGAAAAAACATCTTCTTATGTCTTCAGTTTCCACACGTGTATGTTTATGTAGTTACATCAGAAGAATGCTAGCATTCAAAAAAGATGTAAAGTCAGATAAATGAATTAGTAATGACTATGTGGTGTGGATTATCCTTTACTGTTTGACACTTTATGAATATATGTACATACAGACATGTATGCAAACATGGAGAAGCAGACTGATGTATTATGAAGTGTGATCTTTTAGTATGGTTCTGGTAGCGTATACTTTATCCAGTGCTCAACATGCAAGGGCAGGCAGATCTCTGTGATTATGAAGAGAGCTGTGTCTATGAAGTGAATGTAGGAAAGTTCATTTCAGCCAGGGCTACATAGTAAGACCAAGTTTAAGAAGAAAGAAATAAAGGAAGGAAGGAAGGAAGAAAGAAAGGAAAATGGAAGGAAATAGAAAGAAAGGAAGGAAGGAAGGAAGGAAAGAAGGAAAGAAGGAAGGAAAGAAAAGAACTTTTTAAATGTGTAATGTGACATAATTAAACTAATGGTTGCAAATAAAAACAGCAAATGCGAAAAACAGAATAGACAGAAGCGGTTTACTCTCACACAGCTGCATTCTTCCATTCTCTATCTCCACTGGTAGCTTGAGAGAATTAGACACTGAAATGTTCTTAGGTAAGGAAGTAAAAGAAGGCAAAAGTTTTTGTTAGAATAGCCAAAAGCAATCCTTTCCTTCACCAAGCTTGCATGTCATTTTTCAGAAATGAATCCTAGCTATGGCAGACAAAGGTAGGTCACAGACATAAACAATCCAGAGACTACAGAGTCACCCATTCTCCACCCAGTAATTCTCCTGAATGGTGACCCATCTGTGCTTTTGTAGGTATGCAAGCATGACAATTGAGAGGACATTTGAAGCAAGAACAGGTATTCTTCCCAGATTCAGTAATTAAGGGCAAACAGATATGCCAGTTTTTTGCTTGTATGCTTAAAATATTTTTTATTGAAATAAGGCAATGGGAAAATTCCAGGGTCTTTGCTATAGGTGTATTTTACAGCTCTCACTTTAAATGTTTATGATTATGCTATATTATGGGTAAAGTTATAACACTGTAATCATCATTTACTCATGAGTTCAATTTTAACTTAATAAATGTGTTGCCAACATGACAGACATTTTGATCAATATAGAAAATGAAGAATGAATGAATGAATATAAATGCTGAGGTAATATATGAAACAAAACATGTATGTATCCAAAATAAAGCCATGTAACGTTTTTGAGATGAAGGCTTCCATCAAGACACAGAATATAAGGACAGATAATAAATGCTCTCAACAAGCACATACATAAACATGAAGGTCATTCTCTTAAATGATAGATAATGATTTAGCTTAATTGTGATAAAAATTTCACAATATATATTTGTACAGTACTTTTTGTAACTCTTAAATGACTTGTGTGTGTGTGTGTGTGTGTGTGTGTGTGTGTATGTGTGTATATGCAGGTCTGATTACATGTGTATGGTGGCCACAGGTTCACCATGGATGAGTGCCATTCCTTAAATACAATTTACATTTTTTATGATATCAAAAATAAATATACAGGTAATTAGATTTTAGTATCTAAGAAGGCTAGAGTGAGAACATTAATAGGCAGCAAATTGCCCCAGGAAACTTGCTGCAGCTAGAGCATGCTAAATTGCCATTCTTTGACAGTTTCTCTCACATACTAACAAACTATCTCCTGGAAAGCCTACCTTAGTTTAGATTCCCAGGAACAGTGACAATTAGGTTCACATCCCTGAGTTTGATTAGGTATGGAGAATATTATCAGGTAAAAGTGAGTTCTGTGTCTTCTGTCTCATACTTTGGATGCTGAGGTCAACACAGACTCAACACAGAGAGGATGAAGTCCTTTCTGAAGGCAACTCATCATCCAGCTGAAACAAGAACTAGGGAATAGAGCACAACAATGAAAGGCACACGTGGACCAGACACATAGAAAGTGGATATCAGGGAAGGAAATTAGGGAAGGTTGCTAAAGCCATAAAAATCCTTTAAGATGGTGGAGAGAGAAGAAACAAACATTAACAAACTCTCATCATATCTTGGTGTGTGTCAAACTGTGCACACAGCACACAAGTGCATGCCTCTATGAGCTGTCATGGAGGCCAGAGGGGATCTCTGGGTGCACTGCATTATTACCCATCTCCTTATTCTTTGAGACAGATTTTCTGTGGAGTCTGGAGATAGGCTGAGGGATAGACAGCCCTAATGGTTCTCCTGTCTCTGCTTTTCACAAAGTGTGGGTTCCAGGCATGTGAGTGTGTGATCTTGCCCATCTTTTTATATGGGATCTGAGGAATTGAACTCCGGTCCTCATATCTGTGCATCAAGCCCTCTAACTTGCTTAGCTATTTTTCCAGTCTCTAAGATTGTTTTGCATCTTAATAAGCTTTTCCCCAATGGAATTAATGGAGTCAATTATTTTAATTATCCTTCCCAAACAAAATGGTTTGGCAAGCGTTCCATGCCTGGAAATTGGGAGTGGTAATAGTCTCTCATCGGCTAATTCCACTCAATAAATATGATAAGGAGTTAGGTATCAACTTTTTTGCTAAATTGTTTCATAGTAATTATGGAAATCCACTCATCTTTTTTCTTAATATAAAAAAAAACCATAAATTCAAAATAGTTGTATTTGAAAAGTAATGCATGGATAATGGGTGGCACGTAACTTTGAGGGGAATAAAGATGATGCGTATACTACAGGAGGTCTCATATGTTAATCCATCCCACACCTGAGATCCAGTGCATGACTTTCGATCAGGAAGGAGGGCATATTTCAGCAACTCGTATTCTACTTTTCTTACCTCTTTCTTCTTGACTCACCTACCTGCATAGTCGTCCTGAATACCCTGAAGGAAGCATTTTCAGTCCACTGGGCCCACTCTCTATTCTTCAGAGTAGTGTTTATTTTACTCCATTCAAGAGGAAGCTCACAGAGAAAAAAGGTAAAAATTAAATAGAGACTAAACACTAATTACAAGAATACTTCCTATTTACAATCCCATGTTCGGCATGCCTTTTAGCCTTTCTATTCTCTCTTAACATAAAGCAGACCTGATGTATTTCTTATACAGTAGCTTACATTTCATTACCTCATCTATTCTTTCTTAAGGTAACTTTAATGAGATATTGTCGTACTGTATTCTTATAGAGGTATTCTTAGATGCTCCTATTGCTGGATATCTATAGGATTAATCCATATTACAGTTGTAATATATTAAATCATGGAAATATAATGGTCACAATTTCCTTAGAATTTGTTAATCCTATAAGACAGTGTCACTGTCATATCAATACTGAATCATAAATAATATATATAAGCTCAGTTGAGGGGAAACCAAGATGCTAAAAGTTGTTTTAAGCGTGGGAATAACTGAGTCCAGAATACAAATAGATAGCAATCTGCAACTTTTTATTTTCCCTTAAAATAGAGTTAAAATAATTAGAGGAACCTTCAGTAACACCATTCCTAGTCTTTTTTTAAAAAAAAATTCCCACTAGTATGTAAAAGATTTAAAAAATACAAATTATATAAGTGAATTAAGAAGTTTTTTTCATGTGTTTATTTTACAAGGAATAAATACGGACTTCACCTTCTGTGTCTTTTGTTTGACAGTTTTGCTTGCTCTTATGCTTTGTATATGAAATGCTCACCCAAATGCCCTGGGTTTTAAAAGCAGAAACCCTGCTGACTATGGTATTAACAGAGATTACAGTGCAAACTTTAACACTGAGAAAAATGCAGAGTCCAGAAGATAACGGATTAATCCAGTCATGATCCTTATCACAATCCAGTCATGAGTACTCAGGGAGGAAGTGGGACTGGAGAAGAACTGTGTTACCAAGAGAGGTCATATGTTTGGCTCTCTTCTGTCTCCTGACCTCTTCAGTCACATGCTGCCAGGACCATGAAGTCCTGCTTTAGCTTAGCCCCAGTGATGGAGTGAGTGCATCTTGCACTGAAACCCTGGATCCAAATGAGCTTTCCTTCTTTTACCCTGGCTTTCTCAGGTACTTTGTTAAGCCTTACCTAAGCACCTGAACACGAAACAAAAAAAGTAATTTTCTCAATATCTATATCAATCATTTTTATTTGCTGTGATTAAGGTATAATTTGCAAATTGGAAGATTAGAACATAAAGTTTATGCATATGATGTGTGTGTGAATGCATGTGAGCATATATGTGTGTGAGTGGTTTGTGCATATGCATTTGTGTGTGTGATTTGTGTGTACGTGTTTGTGTGTGCATGTGTGGTGTATGTGTATGAGTGCTATATGTATGGAGTATGTATGTGTGCATATGTGCCTGGTATGTGTGTATGTGTACATCCAGTATATATTTCTTTTCTTTTTTGGTGGGGGCTTTCAAGATGGGTTTCTCTGTTGTAACTCTGGCTGTCCTGGAACTCACTCTGTAGACCATGCTGACCTTGAACACACTGAGAGTCTCCTGTCTCTGCCTCCCAAGTGCTGGGATTAAAGGTGTGCACCTCCACCGCCCAGCCATATACATTTTTAATTAGGAATTCTGGTGATAATTCCATATTTTATGGACTATTTTGGTTCTATAATTTCCTTAAGAGCAGATTTATATGTACACATTCACAATGAATTGCAGCTACATTCAAATTAGAATAAACGTAATAGCTAAGTTTCAGAGCCAAATCTGTCAAGCTGTCCAAAACTTATACAGTTTTATTGAAACTACAAATGGTTGAAATTTATCTTTTGTTGGTGTGTGCATTGCATGTACATGCATGTGTGTGTGTGTGTGTGTGTGTGTGTGTGTGTGTGTGTGTGTATCTGCATGATGTATGTGAAACCTGTGCCATGGTGTATATATGGATGTCAGAGTAGATCTCTGGACAATCAGTTCTCTGCTTCCATTCTAGCATGAGTCATTCTGGTTCCAGTCTATATCCATTGAACCACTCTGTCAGCCCAAAAGAAAAGATTTAGAATCAGATTTTAATTGTTACTTAGATAATAAAATGCAAAATTAAGTACTTCTTTGAATCTCTATCTTTAAAAAATGAAAAATTAGAAATACACTGTTGATTAACTTGTTAGCAATTTCTACTTATTTGGTATTGCAAACTCACAAAAGGAATAAAAACTTGATTTTGGTAGTTAACATAGTAATTAAACTAAATAATTTTGAAACTGCTATTATTAACAGTGAAAAATATGAAAGGTTTAAAAAAGCAGACACAAGCAGGACCTGAGTTATTTTAATTTTAAGATGAGGTATATTTCTTGGTGGTTAGTTTGGACAAGTGGAAATTTGAATAAATGACAACACAAATTTTAGATCATAAAATGTTTCTCAATATTAGTGCTAGCTGTAAATTAGTAAATATAAACAGGAAAAGTAAAACTTAATTTTTGAGGTGTCATAGATTCTGAAATTCACCTGTTTCATTTTTATCATATTTAGTACTTTGTTGATTAATAGTTTTTTTACTCTATAAGAACAGTTTCATCATCCAGAGCATCTGGAGTGATTCCTTGATTATTTAGCAAATAACACTGAATGTTAATCTATTTTTATCTCTTTATATAATTTATTTACTTCTATGATGTAAAAGTACTAATGTTTTTCTTGAAGAATACAGTTACTGGACACAGTGGTGCTAACACTTAGGATATTGATGATAAACACATCAAATTAAATACTATATAGTCCAAATAAACTTGTCCTAATAAATAAGCCAACAACACACAAAACATTAAATACACAAAATATGAAAATTATTGGAATGTGTTCATCAAATGTAGTCTCTGTACATTCAGAAATCCTGCCCATGATGCTTTTCTTTCAAGGTAACCAGGATTGTAAAGTGTATGCTTTATTTCCTTTCTAGCTCTTGTTTCCTACATGTGAAACTTACCCTGAAATTTATTTTTAATAGTCATCCCCTAATGTATAGTTATAAGATTCTATCATAGAATAAGTAGATATTAAGTAACAGCCAAAATGATTGACTTGCTATGTGGCCTCAGCATCAGAAAAGGAGACATATTTAGGGAGATAATTTTACCAACTGACTTTATAGTGGTGGAAGTTTGTTTCTAAAACTGTGATGATTCATCGATAAAGCATATGAAAAATGACTTAAATACTATTGTTTTATTTTTTTAGTGAAAAGTTCTTTGGAAGAATTTTTATTTGAAAACTGTGTCTTATTTTGAATGAGTAAAGCAACAGTCTTGATTTTTAATAATAATGCAATTCTGCTCTGGTAAAGTACCCTCAGGACACAGCTTTCAGCACAGGACATGATTGTCCCTTGACTCTCTTCTCTCCTTATTCAGTGCCTTCTAATAACAAACCCTGCTCATTGACCTTAAAGGTATTGATTTCTTCTTCATGAGTCATTATTCTTTAAGAATATTATATGCCCAATAAAATGAAAACAGCCAAACAAAATATGTCTATGGTCTCATATTAATTCTTTAAAGGGTATATTGACAAAAGAGAAGACATAGTAAGAAAAGAGCACATAGGATATATAACACTGCTTCATATGTACTTTGCTAAAAATTCACTGGTGGATGCATTTATCCTCTTTACCATTACCTGCCTTCTAGCTTTCAGAATATTATTTATGAGTAACCTCTGAACTAAATCAATACAAAAACATATGAAAACTAAGAATATTATTCTGTTTCTAAGGTAATGGAGTAGAGGGTAAGATTATATGCATATATATAAACATGTATATATATAATCACACATATATGATCATATCATTGTATATTATTACCACTAAATGTTAATATATTGATATGCTATATTAATTATATTAATTTATTGCATTAATAATATATTATTGTATATTATACAAAAGATTATATATACCATATATAGTATATATATATAATATACATGGATGGATACCTGAAAACTTTGCCAAAATACCAACTATCTTTGTATGCATTATTTCCTATGAAATGTCATTATGTGCTCCTCAATTAGAGACTTTTCTTTGAATCATTGAAATCAAGAATTTAGTCATTCACTTAGCAGAGATTTTATCCCTTCTTTTAGTTTTTCCTGTAGACTTTCACTATTAAGAGCATCTCTTTGCAGATTCCATTTAAGCAAATGCTATGTAATAATAATATTAATATGAATAATAGATTATAATAATTTGGCAAAAGCATAAAAGTAAAAAATAGCCACCTACTCTTTATTTGAAAAGAGAAATATGATTCTTATGGGCTCACAGCCTTTTCCACGTGGGGATCAGATGATCTGAAGCAGGGCAGCTTACCTCTATACTGCAGTGGTGTGGGAAGAACACACAGTATGCAGAAGCTCAAGTTTCTTCCATGAAGGCAAACTGTAAAGCACAAGTTTATGTCGTCATCCATTGTTGTTTGTACGTGTTTATATCCTGACTGGATGGGGACCTGCTCGACTGTAGGAATTGCTCTAACCTGGATGTCACAGTGTTTTGATGGAGAGCTTTAATTCTTATGCATTTGTTAAAAAGCAAAGGGCATAAGAAAGAAATTTCCCCAGGTCTTTGTATACCTTATAGTCTAACACATGCTTCCTTATTGTAAAATGTTTCATGATTTGATGATTCCTAAGTAGTAAAACAGTAAGAACATGTCTACTAATAGAATTGCTAATGTACGTAATTTAAGTTCCCTTTAGATACATTGTACAATTCTCCAGACTATGATAATATTATATTGTAGATACCATTTCAACTTGTATGCCTAAACATGATGATGGTTAATGATCAGTTATCAAAATATACTTACATTGTTACATTTCTAAAGCAATTTGATGATCCTAAAACATCCAGTGGCTTAAATCTTCAAATTTGTTAATTATATGCATATGCACAAATAAAACCCATTTGTGATTGATGTCTCAAAAAATCAAGTAATTGCCACTATTAGAGTAGCAAGGGTTTGGTCATCTCACAGTATAGCAAGACTAAAGATTCAAAACCAAGTATCATAAAATGCAGAATAAAATTGTAAGAACCTTGTAATACAAAATACAAAATGGAGACCAAACTCAAATTTCCTGATGGATACATTATATTAATGTAATGGATACCTCAGTGTAGTTAAATTACATTAAATGGTTATTAATGCTTGAATAAACTTCAAGGAAGTGAGTACTGGTCGAAATGGGATAATATTTTGTTCTGCTAAATTATATGTTAATTGGTATTTCCTCTCTTGTAAAAAGGACCTAAAGGGTTTAATAAAGTATGTGGTAGGAACATTATTTTTCCTTTCTGAGATATTAAGACAAGAGTGTAACTGGAAACGATGCAAAGCTTTCCCAGAAAAATTCTTCAGCATTTGTGATGACAAGGGTTTCAAAGACTCCCAAAAGTAAATAATTACAGCTTCTAGCCTTCTGAATAATGACAGACTACATCATTGGAGAAAATGCTACAAAGTGCAGTTGAAATTTGTTTTCTTATTTCATGATTCACAGTGACAGAGGGAAAGAGGGGGAGTGAGAATGAAGCTAGGGGAAAGGGAAGGGGGAAGGGAGACATGCATCAGA
Source organism: Cricetomys ansorgei (assembly GCA_026225945.1). Classification (NCBI taxonomy): domain Eukaryota; kingdom Metazoa; phylum Chordata; class Mammalia; order Rodentia; family Nesomyidae; genus Cricetomys; species Cricetomys ansorgei. The sequence goes on along the minus strand of JAMJFZ010000716.1, from coordinate 2,912,753 downwards.
GATAGAGATCAATGTAGAGAGAGAGAGATACAGAGATGGAGAGACAGAGACACACACACAGAGGGAGGGAGAGAAAATTCCATTGGCATGTATTGATCGTTGTTATTCTCAAATAACTTCCAAAGTAGGAGTTGACTTGATCACCTGAGGAAAATTACCTTGCAGTTCATCATCATTTGACGGATTATGAAATAATACAGTAGCCTTGAGCTTCACTTCATGAATTTCTTCTATGTGGGAAGAAACATAACAGTGATCCAGGTTTTGATGCTGCCAGGCTAAAGTCTTGTTCTAAGTTTTACTTTTTTAGATCAGAGTTAATTCTGTCATAAATTGAGGATTTTTTTGCAAAAGGAAAGGGTGACTATAAGTTGTATGGTTTTCATTAGTCAACTTAAGTGAAAGTAGTATATGAGAATGTAGAGCAGAAAGTACATGTAGATTTATAGCCTATAGTTCATTGAAGTCTATTTAAACATTAGAAGCTTCAATACTCAGCTTTTTAACTTGTGGGAGGTACATCTCATTTTCTTTAGGGTTAGCAGTCATACATTGGTACTCAAGTGCAATGTCAAGAAAGTGTAAGTTACTCAATCTAAAATAATAGACAAAACAACCCAGTCACAGGGTCACACAGTCAAAATGAAATACCTGCGGCACCATGAGAGCTAAACTATTGAGGCTGGCAACAGGAAATGTCTTCCCAACTCCATGGAGACACTGCTTTTGAAATGAAATATACTTATCAACAGGAAACTTAAAAATAGATAAACTACAGAAAAGAGTCATTAATCAAGACAACAAGGGGGAAATGGTATGTAAATACATGTATAAAAAAGGACATTGTATGGTCCACGTTGTAGCCATTTAAAGTCTATCACAGAGGGCTATCACACTCAGGCACTATAGAGCAAACTTGATACTTTTGTTCCTGTACTCATTTATTCCTCTGTACAGTACACACAGATTAACTTCAAAGGATAAAATCCTTGTCAACCACCTACAACTGCGATGCACAAATGCAATGCCATAGCCTTAGCCCACAGTAGACACCCACACAAGTCTGGATTCCAGTTTTTACAGGAGATTCTATCATTTTCAACATTTCATACACACTGCTCTTTTGACATGATTGAGATTGCTATTTTTCAATGTCAGTTTATTAGGATGTGGCCAGTCTTGCTTTTTTAATGATTGAAACCTGAAAAATACCCAACTTCCAAATAATCCTCCATGCCCTGCAGTTTACACAGCAGAAGTTATTGTCCACCATACTGTGTGAGGATAGTTCAACTGACACCCTACCTTATCATACTCGCTCTGGAGGAAACACAAAAATAGTTACTCTGGTCTCTAAAGACTCTTCCCCTCATAACAAAGCACATGGGAAATAACTATCCTTCTCACAACATTGCCTGCAGTGAGCAGAGCAAATAAAAGATCCAATTCTAGAGCAGCATATTGCTTTGTATACAATATTCTAATGTAACAAAATGAAACATTTTTTTCCTCTAGTAAAGTGAAGAACAAACATGTAAAAAGCACTTTTTAGACAGGAAAATCACCAGAAATGAGTTATAATAGCTCCATGAAAAGGTCTGGTGATAGGTAGACCTGGTCATTTTTAAACCTTAGCTTCTCACTTTAGTAGTTTTGTGCTCTCAAGTGGATTCATGTCAGCATTCTTTCTTTTTCTTCCTCTGTAAAATGGTTCAACATTAACCTAGAAAATCTGTCTTAAGCTTTCATGACATGAAAGGCAAAGCTGTGTGGAAGTCCCTGTTGTATAGGGTGTACCAAAGGTGTTCATTTCCGCATGAGTTATGTATCAGTAACAGAAAGACTGGGAAATATATGGAATGGACAATGGTAAATGTAATGTATAGACTCCTATGTCTCTGATAAAAGTTAATCCTCTAAGTAGTAAGCACTTTTGTGAAAAAATGAACTTATCAAACCTAAAAGAAAGAATAAGAGCTTATGGGAATGGACCACTCTGAAATTCATTGTTTATGGCAGTGCAAGAATACTCATATGACCAAAGCAATAAACTTTACTAAAGTTTATTTACTAGTTTTATTAAAGTTTATTTACTAAGGTTAACAACTACTGATTAAATAAAGAAAATTGCGTAGATTGATTTAAAAATGATAAGACTCTCTTTCTGATGATAACATGTGAAAGACAGGTTAAAATTTCACTGTGACAAGAAAGCTTTACAAACCTCTAAATCATAGAGAAAAAGAGAAGGTAGCCACATCTGGACAGGTGTTTTCTTGGTTAATGCAAACTGATCATTGAAGTCATCACTCTCCAATAGCAGAGAATGAAACACTTGCCCCACATGTACTGCAGAAAGAGATGGTAAGAGATTCTGGATGTTTAGTGATGGACACTGTCATACCATGCCCCACAATCATTTATTATTTCCAACTGCTAAGCTCAGAGGCCATCAATTCTTAGCCTTTTCATAGCATTCAAGTTTATTGTTTCTGCTAGAGTCAGAAGGGGCAAAGCGATCTTTCTAATGTGTTCAATGGCTTTTGAGTGAATTCTGGCTAAGCAGCATAAAATCTAATACAATTTTGAACCAGCTGATGGGCATAAGTTCTCAGGACAGGCTGCTGTATAACATGGTGGTGGTCCTGTAAATATCCAAAAGGAGATATGACTGTCTCCTGCTGTCATAATGGAAAGGAGAAGACAAATACAAGATCAGTACAGAGATTAACATAAGTATGGAGAAGCAATGGAGTGTAGTGGTAACAGATGTCTGGCATGTTATTCTATTAAGGAAAATTTGAGACTAAAAAATGGCAATTATTATTAATCTAATAATGATCTATTAACAATTTGTGTCATATTGTATATCCTGAGAATTATGGAGAGACAAGTGTTATCCATTGTATATTTGGCTTTTAACACATTGCTTGAGATTTTAAAAAGTTTTGTTGAAGCTATTACATTAGTATTACTTTCTTAAGACATAAATGGACCCTTTTGAATTATAATCTACTAGACAGAGCATCAGCAGATACCAAGTCCTTTCTCCCATCAGAATGATTTTGCAACTTCTACTTCTTCAGTAGTTTTTGGTTACATACCTACTCCTTCTGATCACATTATTCAAAACATTGTACATATTATAAATGAAGATTAAATTGGCCTTAACCTATTTATAATTGGGTAGTAATATGTGCATTAGAAAATATCTTTGAGCTAATATAACATGGACGATGCTGCCTTCCATATATCACCTGAATAAGATGGAGAGATATGGGCATGAAATTGAAATGCATATTGTTTACATCATACTCTGGATATAGAAATTAAACTATAAGAAATGAAGACTTACACCAACCTTAGCTCATGCCTCCATAGTATAAAATAGGTTCAGAGAAGAATTTAACAGTCTAAACTGCTATTAATGTAGACCATAAGCACCTATAGAACTTTGTAGTGGGTTGGGCATTTGTTGAGGACTGAGGATACACTTGTTATTAAGGATTGATAGATCTATAGGAAAATAAAGGTGTGAACATTGAGGGAAAATGATTGGAAAGTGTGCACTCTGACAAATGACCACATTAGCAAATATTCAAATGTAAAACTTGGATGTATACTCCTTGAAGTATAACATGTGGCTTTGGGAGGAGTATGGCTATAGTAGTCAATGAACTCAAATGATGTACTCTTGAAACTGTAATAAAAGAGCAAGGGAAAGTTAAAGAAAAGTAATCTATCAAACCATTAGTAATTATTAATTAGGACATGTTGAGGCAAACCAGGATTTACTCCCTTCTTTCTCTAGACTAGTGGTTTATAACCTTCCTAATGCTGTGACCCCTTAATATTGTTCCTCATATTGTGGTGACCCCCCCCAAGATTATTTTTATTGCCATTTTATAACTGTAATTTTGCTACTGTGTTATCAATCGTAATATTAATATCTGCATATCAGATGATCTTAGTTGACCCCCATGAAAGGGTTGTCATTACTCAAAAGGGTAGGGACCCACAGGATGAGAACAGCTGCTCTAGACAAATATGTGTGGTTATTTATATCTAAATCTGTCTTTCCTAGCATTCAAAATTGACACTATAAATAAAACCAATAGTAAAAATCACTTTCTTTCTTGTCGTAAACTCTGAATAAGTGGAGGCAGTCAGCGTAAATGGTCCTGAGATAAAAAGGCTTCAGTATATATTCATAAGCATCAGCGAGGGCTGTGGAAGTGACTGGTCTGCGTTTAGGATTTTGCTGCCCCAATATAGGTACTCTGACTGCTACCATTAAGATGGTTATACAAGGTACTGTTAAAGTTTTGGTTTTATATGATTCACTCTAGAGAAATTTTCCAGCCTCAGTTTTCTTCTCCATTTATCTGTAAATCCTTTTTATAATCTCAGTTTTAACAGTAAATTATGATCTTTTCACTAGTAGAGAAGTAAAAGCTTTGTGTTTCAAGTTCTGGGATTCACGTAATGCACCAGGAAACTCCGACTCCTACCGACCTAATTAATCAGAATAAGGTTTTGTGCTTTTATCCCAGCACTGCAATCTCTTCAAGGCTTTCCTCAAATCTTGTCACTTCCTGGCCCTTATATTACACTTGTGTGGGAATTTGAAAAATCCCTGCTTGGAAACTCTTTAATGTTCCAAATATAGATTTCTACACATTGCTTGTAATTAATTTTCAAAGATAACATTAGTCATACTGGAGGTCCAGCTTCTAATCCTCCTCTGCTTTCATCTACAGACATGGACAATTCATCCATGGTAAAATTTAATTTTAGCTATAATTACAAAAGTTTGAAATTAAATCTCACTAGTGCTATGCTCCCATTAATATGGACAAAAAAAAGCCTGATGTGCTTAGGATTAATGTGGTGGACAAAAGTAAGATTTCATTTTTAACTTTTATAATTAATTTGGAAAAAATGTAATAAAGGATTTTGTTTCAGAGAAAGTTCTGAGTTTTAAGAAAGGCATTCCAGCAACCCATCAAACTTTGACACACTGGAGGAAACCTGCATGCATAAACTGGAACCTAAATATTCCCCTAACTAGACATAAAACAAGTGAGACTCAAGCTAACAGAGCACATCTTTAACCAGTTGAAGATGGGGAGTCCTCTCCAGAGGATCCTGACATATTACACATCACATGATAATTACTCAACCAATTGTGTTGATAATCAGAGTTATCATAAGGAACATAGTGTCCCCACACAGAAGAAGTACCAGCTGTTCATCTCCCATGGGACATTCACTTCAGACCATTGTTTGTCTTATCAGAAGTACTGGAGTCTAGAAAAGTAAAACAGACTGACAAACATATTGAAACTCAGACTCCCAGTCATGCCCAAATATATCCCAATACTAGTTTCTTTAGGTTCACATATCCTTTTAAAGACGGTTGTGGTCTATGGAATGAAACATTCTCAAGAAGTTAAATCGCAATTAATTCTTAAATAAGAATAATTGAAACCTTCAAATCATCATATAGTTGGTGAGAATATGGATAAGAGGGGCAATCAATAGGTCTATGTGAATTGCCTCAGTGGGAAATCATGAGTCTAAGTACATGTGTCAGTCCTCAGTGGGCCAAGCCATCAGGGACCTGTATAATTGATCAATGTGAAAACAATATACATATTTCCTTTGGTTTAAGATGTACATGTGATTGGAGATTTTCCTTGCTTTACTATTATTTGAATATGTCCATCACCTTCTATATGATGGTATCTTATAGAGTAAAAATAAAACATGGTAAAAGGAGATTTGAGTGTTTTGGGGAAGTACTATCTGGTATGTAAAACACATAATGGCATCAGCTAATTATTAATCATTACATGGACAAACTTAGGTTGGCCAGTCCATATGCCTCTTATTTTATTGAAGATGATTACAGTTTAAGAATCTGAAGATTGAATCTCCATTAGATCGATGAGATTTGGTTGTTACATTGTTGAAGGAATTCCAAATAAACACAAAGTAAAGGATAAATAATTACAAATAAATTTGTCATTAAGACTAATAAATGATTATTATCAATTAAATCAAGAGATAAAATGCATCAATGAAGCATCACCTCTTCTCTTGTGATAAAACATGTATGTTATTTGGAAAATAACACAAGACATGGATTGGTTCAATAGCTTTCCAAGTGGTACATCAGAAATAATAGCTAATTTTGGTAAACCAATCAACTAAAGAAATAATGTTATTACTCATGTAATTACATTAATTAAAATTTAATTATTCAAATACACATCCTTTATCATTTTCCTGGGTGGCAGATCACTGAAACATTGTCTTTCAGTATAAATTACTAAGAACTGACCGGCTCAAAATGATCAGAGCTGAGTTTAAGTTTATTCTTTTTGAAAGCATCATCTGATATTAAAAGATCCTGGTAGTTACTGATACTTACTTCTACATGCCTATGTCCTTTTATTTGACACATAAAAAACTTGTTAAAAACAATTAATGATGAAATGTAAACCAAAGGAGTGTGGGGGAAGAGACATCACTCACAAAATCAAATGACTTTCTTTGGTAGAAAAGAGAAAACATCATAATTTCCGATGAACATTTGTTTGGCTTTGGTGTATTTCTCCAAACACTTGATATTGATATAGCTTTTTATCGGGAATAGATTTGGAATGAAAATGAGAGACGGCAACTGATGCAAAGCTGATACTCCTCCTAATGAAAACCGTTCTGAGTTTGCTTTTCAGGTTGTTGCACCCCACCAGTGATGTGTTCTGAACTCTTCCACATAACAAACAGTAACAGGTGTTTAAGGGCTGAAATCCCAGATGAAGAGAAAATCAGGAGTGTTAGATGAATAGTTGGATTACATCTTACTCACTTCAAAGATGGAGTGATCACTCATTTTACCTGAAGAATTGTGTGTAATCACTTTTCTATCACAAACTGTATTTCTAGTCTTATTTCTGCTAAGTTAATAGAGAAGGCAGTCTCTGTAGAGATTGGTGTTTTTCGATCAGCCTACATTTGAAACCAGGACAAGTTTATTGCTATTTGCTTATCAAATCACCTGCAATATACATGAAGTATACATCCCAGTTCAATTTCTCTGCAGAGCCTCAAACACTCCATAGACTATGAGATAAAATATTCTAAAGTGGAAAAAAAGATATTTCTGAAAAATTCAGGAAATTACATTATAATTTTTTACAAAACATGCAGAGTACATTCGTGTCCTTTCATAGGGTTCCTATTGTGAAGCAAGACAAAAGGGGCATTGGGATGTTTCTTGTGACTTCAGTATCCAGAGAAGTTCACTCTTATTTCAGCTTCTTAGGTGGAGAAAAATTAAACAAAATCATGTCTTGTGTACTTTCTGGCCTCTGTAAAGGACTTAAAATCACAAATTTTGCTGTTGGTTTTACAGTTCCTATTCAAGAAATAAAAACATTTTAACCCTTTATTGTATTGTATTATAACCCTGTATTGTAGATTTTGTCTTTTCCCCTTCTATCTTTAATTTATCCATTATTCAACATTTTTAAGATAAAGTAAGAGGTGTTTGTTGAGTTTATTATCTTTGTAAATGCATGTATTTGGTCAAATGTGTCTTCAACCACCATTTTCTCAAAGATACTTAGTGCAAAATTTCCCTCTCATAACTACAATGAAACATGATAGATATCTTCATGTAATTCCACAGATCCCTAGAACCTAGTTCACTTGATTTCCAGTTTGTTCTATGTTGATGATGCTGAATAGTTCCTGTTATATCTTCAATTTTATATTCTTTCTATCTGCAATCTCTATTATTCAGCCTTGAAACATTTTAAATTTATTTTTCCTTTCATTTTTAGTAAGTACTGATACAATGTGATACTTTCATACATGTATGTACTGTAGGATTAGTAAAGAATCCCATTATTATAATGTCATATATACTTGTCCTGTCCTGGAGACAAAATGCCTGACAGCAGCAAGATAAGGAAAGTGAGAGTTATTTTGACTCACAGTTCAGATGTATAGTCCATTAGTCAGGGTAAGTCAAGGAGGCTGGTTACTATTAAATCTGCATTCAGAGATTAGAGGGATGCAGGTTCTTAACTTATTTATGCTTTTAAAATAATACTTTAATTAATTATTTGCATTTCATACAATGTAACTTGATAACACTCAGCAGACATCAGAGCTACCTGCAATCATCTGTACAGTCCACAGGCAAAAAGACATCCTTCAGGCACTAGGGCATCTCAAGGGTTCCAGGACATCATGCAGGTATCCAAACATACCACAGACAGTATGACATATCCCAGACTCCAGAGAACCCTGCAGATGCCCAGGCATCATGTAGGCACTGCACCAACCTACTGACACCCAACATCTCCCAGGTACCCAGTACCGCCCCCCCCCCCCGCCCCCGGGAGCACCAAGACATCCTGAAGGAACCTGAACATCTTGTAGTTACTAAGACATATCCCAGGCTCCAGAACATCCTGCAGATGTCCAGGCATCACACGGGCACTAAGCCAGTCCACAGATACCCAGACATCTCATAGGCACCCTGAAACCACATAGGCACCTAGACATCCAACAAACATCAAGGCATTCCATCTTACTGGTGCCCAGACATCCCACAGGTACCAGGATATCCCTGGGCTACAGGGTTTCCAGCAGACAATCAGGCATTATGCAGGCACTGGACCAACCCAAAGACACCTAGACATCATTCACGGATGCAAAACATCATGCAGGCACCCAGCTATACTTCAGGCATCCAGACATAGGCACTTGGACATTTGGTGGACAGCAGAGCATTCTGTAGGTGCCTAAACATACTGCAGATACCAGAATCAGGATCAGGGTGAATTCACAGTTTGGCAGAGTGTTTGGAATGAGGACTTGCTTGAGCTATGATTGTTGCACACCCCCTCCATTATCACCCTTATCACCATCCATCCTACTACCTTGGCTTTTGTGCTCGCGGCCCTTGGGCAGTGCTACAATCCATGCTCTCCCATACCCTATCAGGGAGAGTAATACAAGTAGTGGTCATGGACACTGGTGCAGCTGTATTGGCATGGCAGTCAGTGAAGAAGCCAGGAGGATCTGTGTTTAACCAAAGGACATATCTTTTATGTGGATACTCAGTCCAGAAGATGAGACACTATTCAGCTAAACTATCCTGTTGTTGCTCAGGTGCAGGGTGACCCTGTGGTTTGGCAGCAAGCTTTGGGGGCAGGACCTGGTCTAGCTCCAGACTGTTGCATCTCTTCCTGCACTCACCACTTGGCCTTTGTATCTACAGCCTATAGTGGTACCACAGTGCATGTTCTAAACCATTAGGGAGAGCAATAAGAGTAGTGGCTATTGTCATGGGAGAGGCAGAACTTGCCTAGCAGGCAGAGAAGTGACCAGGATGGTCTGGTGACAGTCTTAGTCCCTGGCCCTAGTCTGCCCTGAGGGTCAGCCATACCTGTCCCCACTTTCAGCCATGTGTCTCTTAGCCATCCTTGCCACTGTTCCCCTGTCTGCCCAGTCGATGGATCTACTATTCTTCACAGTGAATGTACTCCATTCTTGGAGTGGCAACTCCAGCCCAGTGGGTCACATTATGGTGGCCGGCCAGGCTGTGGTCTCTGAGCACCCTTCCCTTCAGAAATACCTACCTCCCTTGTCCTCTATCCTGTTCACAAATGTGTCTCCAGTTCAGTGTCCTCCATACAGGCCTATCCTGCAGGTTAGCTCTGATCTTCTTTCTCTCTACTCACAGCAGCTGATGTTTCAGGTGAGTCACAGCTTGCTGTGTCTTTCCAACCACTTTTAATTCACAAAGTTCCTCCTGCCTGAGGAGCCAGTGTTTGTGAATATATGTGGAGCCAGGGGCAACCTGAGCAGAATCCATAGGCAGTGGGTCAGAGCCCTGTTAGATTCTGCTTACTGCTCCAAGGCCATCTTGAGTTCAGCCATGGCTCTGATCCTCCATCCCATACTCCCCACAGAACTTGCCTCCTATTGTTTCAGGCAGCACCCAAAGGTTGAGTCCCTGGGCTGTCAGGTAGCTATGAGGTCCACTTCTCTCTGTTGTAGTTTCCGTGCCACTTCTCCATTCCTGACTCTCTTCCTGGCTCTTTCCTCCTTGCCTAGGTGGGACTCATGGGCAGTATGGGAACCCCCATACCCCTGCCTTGTAGGTAGTGACGGGGCACCACTGGCCTGCCTAGGGGAGGTACTGTACCACCAGACTCTGCTCCCAATTCGTCTCCTTTACATCCCAGATCAAAAATGCTGTCCCATTCTACCATGTTTCCTCTATTGATTCAGGTCCAAGGTTCCCCCAGAACTGCCACCACTGCCATGTCCTTCTGACCACTCTGAATTCTCATATTTTCCTCTCCGGACCTGGTGCCAGTGCAGTACCTCCTGCTCCACAAACATGAGTGACTTGAGTGGGAGTGGTTGGGCAGCTGTTAGAGCCCTGACAGACTCTGCTCACTGCCCTGACAACATCTTGACAATCTTATTTATTCTTTATTTGCAGTTTAAGACTTGGTCCAGGGAGGGATGTTGCCCACTTTTAAGGTTGGACTTCAAACTTAATTAAACTAATTAAGCTAACCAAGGTAAGCACTCAAAGTATGGCCATAGGTTACCTACTCTAGAGAATCCCTACAGGCATGAGCAGAAGCGTCTCTCCAAATGATTCTAGACCTTGTCAAATCTTTGTCATTTCTCTTAGTAAAAATATTCGAAATTCATTCTTTCAGAAAATTTGAGATACACAAAACATTATTAACAAGGATAGTCAACTTCTGTCCAGGCAGACACCAGAAGCTTTTTCCTCCTGTCTAACTGAAACTATGTATTGACTAAAAAACTATGTGTTCACTGAAACTCTTTGATCAAAGTTATCCTATTTCTTATCCACATCTACAAGTCTCTATTTTTTATCAAGTTATTTTTCATATTTTTTTTTCCAAGACAGGATTTTTCTGTTGTAACTCTGGCTGTCCAGGAAATCACAGAGATCCACCTGTGTCTCCTGTACCAAGTGCTGAGATTAAGGACATGAACCACCACTGCATAGCTCTACCTTCTTTTAAGCATTTTCTTGAACAACTCAGTGTGTGGGTAGATGCTTGTGCAGCTATCCACATGTTTGTTCAGTTTTCAAGCCCTTATTTTAAGAGTAAACTCAACATCATGTGTGTGTGTGTGTGTGTGTGTGTGTGTGTGTTTAATTGCCATTCATATGGTTTTCCAGTTTTCACCTCATTCCTTTGTGAGATTTCTCCATACTCTATTGTGTTTGTCCATATTTACATTTACTTGTTCCTTTACATGTAGGAGAAAAAATTCCTAGCACAGGATCACAGGATTTTGTTCATTTTTACATAGCAGGACCAGGCTCTGGGGGCTTTACACAGACAGTTAAAATTTTACTTCACTTTGTGTGACAGGACCTTCTTTCACGTGCCTCAGAGAGAATCAGTAATGATGCCTGTTTTTTTTTTTTTGACTTCTGTATTTGTGCCATTGATTTACTGGTATATTGTATTTATGTGATGGGGTTTGAAATTGGAAGATGGGAAGGACAAAAGAGAGGGGGAGAGAGAGGAAGATAGATAGATGATAGAGAGATGGATAAATAGATAGATAGATAGATGATAGATAGATAAGAGCACAAGACCATGGTCTATTATTCAGTGTGCTGGCATATAAATGAAAAACACTTTTGGGCTGGAGAGAGATCTCAGCTGTTAAAAGCTAGGCTCAACGTCAAAAATATATGAAAAAAACTTTTAATGAATGGAATGAAATGGAATTGAAGATGAGTACAGTAGTTGCAAGTTTTAATTTCTTTGTTTATTAACTGTTGGTCTTTCCTTTCAAATTTTACATATAATTGATTCTTTAATATATATGTCAACATCTTTTAAGTAGTACATAATGGTAACATAATTAATTCAACTAAAAGTCTCATCCTTCTGTGAATTCGAAGACAACACACACACACACACACATACACACTAAAAATAACAGTCCACAAGGAAAAATTTCTGTTGATGCAGTTTCATAACAAATATTCTAACGTGCTTAATTAACCTGCTGAAGGTTGTTTTTCTTGTTGTCCTAAGTCATAGATAAGAATGGGTTTGGGGGAAATCAATTCCTATTTAAGAATTATTATCTTAACCCTGATACATGGACATTGTGGCTTTTAAAAGATCTTTATGATTTTTAGAATCTTGGATTCCTTAAAAATGCTTATAGAAATAATCTCAATGGCAAATATTATAGTCATTAGTTAAATTGTGATATGTGAGGAAAGAAAAATTATTGAACGGTTTTATTTTACTGGATTTCAAATTAACTATTATCCTGAAAGTATAAAGAATAAAATAGCTCTAAAGTGAGTATGCGATACAACACAAGGAAGAATCTCTTTATGAAATTAAAAATAATAGAATACGATCAAATTTAAAAAGAAATTCAATATACTTCTCATAGTTGAAATTTACCAAAAGATTTCTCTAAGCATTTTAAATGTATTTTTGAGATAGTTTTATCAACACATCTCTACAGTTATTTCAAAATGAATGCTTTACCATTTAAAATTAAAATTAGTGATATTCTAAACACCCAAGGCATTACAGCGTCAACCTTTGTGCCAGGGAGTAATTGAGGCTAAGATAAAAGTTACAGTACACGAAAGGCTCAATATTGATCTGTTCATTCTGCCTCCATTATTGCTGATCTTTCAGGATTTAAATATCGATTGGATACTGCCATTCCAATAAGCCAGAGCAAAGACTCATCCACATTGCAATGTTGGGCAAAAGAAAAAGAGTTTTAACCTCAATAAGCCTCTGGCCTAGTTAGAAAATGCCATGCTCATTCTAAATCTTTATCCTAGCTATGAAAAAATTAATAATTTATTAAAACGTATTTTATTAGAAGGCTTTCCCTTCTGTCTCTCTGGCAAGGTGCCAGAGTACACCATGAAGTAACAGTTGGAAAATGACCTCTACTTTGTCAAATGAGTTGTTTCTTCAGTTTGGCTTCATATTAATCACTTACTTGGAAAAAAAATGCCAGCGACACTTCTCGGGATGGCTCTTCTTTCATGTTAAGCGTGGCTCCTTGCCAGGGTCTAATATGACATCAGAGTGATGTTAATGTGGTCGTGGCCGCTGTGGTAGAGTTATAATGCCTCGCTCTGATGATATATTAAGCACTGACTTAGAACCTGAATATATAATTGTTCATGACAGAAGGAAACATGATTTAACACCTTCCTTGCCCCTCTCCTCCACAGTCTCCCTTCCCTAATCTGCTGAGGGCTGTGTCCCCTGCGTTACAAAAACTGCATCCAGAGCACATGTGTGTAAGGATTATCAAGCACTATTTGTTAGAAATATTTTGTATTTAACAGAGACTCAAAGGAATTTCATTTTAACTTTTGTTCCTATAAAGTAGACTTGATTTTTCCCTTCTTCCCAATAAATGGTACAATGCAAGTTAAACGTTAAATGCCCCACGGTTCATAGATCAAGCAAACATAAAGCATGCCCTGAAATGTCCCACACTGAAACACATTTGTTTTCAATCTGTCTGAAACTAGTACTTTTAAATGCTCAGACAACCTTTCAGAGACAAAATATCTTTCCAATTTTAGCAACCCAGCAAAATCAACTTCTGCCAGATTGCCTTATTGACATTTATTTTTTATAATAATCAGCAAAAAAGTATGATTGTGAAGAATATCAGAAAACGCTAAGTTCACGTTGCCCTTGAGCCTTTATATTCATCTTTTTATCTTTCCTGGAATATCTGAACTATCAAGGTTGCAAGGTTGATAAATGTTTTCATAAATTTATTATCTTGAGAAGACTCTACATGCACTGATCTCCTAGTCCTCTTCATTTTCAGGTTTCTAGCATTTGACATTATTTGTCCATGTATATTTACAAATGATGGCTAAATGACAATTCCTGCACATTTTCTAGTTTTAATGATAAAATATTTGAAAAACAATTTCTGCTAAAAACAAGCAGTCTAATCTATTTCTTCAAGATATGTTGTTTTCAATCATAGATATATTTCAGGAGAAAATTCTACTCTGAAAGAAAACTTACTGTGAGGTAGAATTGTAGGTTACTCTCTCGTTTAGTGATTGAGATCGACTATAAAAGAGTCTACCCACTCAGCTATTAGGCCAGTATATGTTTGTACATGTTTTATATTTTACTGAATGAAAGTTTCTCCATTCACTGTATATTTACTATTTTCCCATATTAATTGATGGTTTTTCTCCTGTACAATTTTCTTAAACAGCAGAAATTACGAATATACTTAACCTCCAAACTGCAGCACAAACACTTCAGACAGTTTGCATCACTAACACAGCTCGATCCAGCATACTGTCTCAGGACAAGGTTCACAGCACTGAAGAAAGCCTGTGGAGGGCATGGGGTTTAGAAGATAAAGCTGCATTTTATTCAGACTTGAATTGACAAGAATGTTTTCATGATAATGATTGTTGTTGTGCTGATAGGTTTAATAAAAACTGGGGATGTTTTCAATCTAAAATTTTGCTTTCCTGTTTTGTTGAACTGGAATGGTATGTGACACAGTGCAGGAAATGTTTGTGGTCTCATCACTGGTATGAGATTTAGGAGGTAGAAGATACACTATGTACAGTTACTTTAAGGTAATTGACACAATGGCATAAGGTAGAATAGTACAGGCAAATTTGTAATAGCTTAGTTTGCACTAAACCACGATTTTAGATGTATATGAATATACAATTTTATAATTGGTATCGTGAATATTTTACGTAAATAATAGTAATATTTCTGAAAAAGAAAGTCACTAACTTCAAATTCATTATCAGTGTTGTGATTTTAGGCAAAATACAATTTTCCAGGAGTTTTAGCTTCAGTAGCAACATTGTGTGATAATAACAATTGTACCTTATGTAATTGTGAAATTATATCATTAGAAGTATTCATTAGTGATTGATATATCAGAATTAGCAGTACATACTATTGAAATTGCTACAACTATATATAAAAAGCATGCTCTAACTTTTACGATCAGCACAGGACCTGCATTATGAGGGGGTAGGATGTTATCTTCTTCCTTTTTGTTTCCATGGTGTTGGGATCAAAGCAAGGGCTCTTATGTCTTCTTCACCTCATCTCAGCTCTTTATAAATCTTACTTTGTTGCTCACATACAAGTATGTGTTAAGGATACCTGACAGCTACAAGTTTCTGTCTAAATCAGAAATTGGCCCATCTCTCCAGAGGCTGAGGCTCCCTCTATCTGTCCTCAAACACTAGTGTTTCAATTCTATCCTCCACTTCTTCCCCCACATCTCATTCTGTATCTACCCAGGTGTTGTTCATACATCTTCCTCTCAATCTCTAAACATGTTAACTTAACTGCGATAACCAGCCAGTAAAATTCAGACTGTCTTTGACCTGAGCTCCAGGAAGATTTTTTGCTCTACACAGCCTCTATGATATTAGTTGTTGAGATTGTGACTATTTGAGAGTTTGATATCTTCATCACCTATCAATCCACCCAGGGACCTTGTTTGAAATGCATAATCTGGGAATCTGCCTCTGGCACATTAATTCAGAAACTTCCTTTCAATGTGGTCCCAGGTGAGTATGTTACCCACTCCCATTTTTTTAAGAGTCCACCTGACAACACATTACTGATCATCATTTTATCTGTACCTGGAATCTATTGAATTCTTCTACCAAACGCTTCCTCTGCTAGTTTCCTAGACATTATTGTTTAATTGATATGGACTTTATTCCAGGAATTCCATCTTCAAATATTCTGATGAAATAAAAGTATAGCTTAGACCTAGAAGACCTAGCTAATACTTTAACAGCTAGGGAAGAAGCTGTATGCTGTTATTCACAGTAAATAACAAAATTTCATTAAATAAATAACATTTGTATGATTTCTCTGAGACGATGATAAAATAAAAATATACACTTAAACTTCAGCAGAATAGGCAGAACTTTTCTTCCCACCACTGTCTATGTGGATTTGTACAGCAGAAAAAAATAAAACCCTATACCAAACAAGAAATAATATGCTGGCTATGTTCTCAAATTTCTGGCTACAGATTTCTTATTACTTTCACAATTTTTATAAGGAAATTGAAATCTTTAAAATATTGAATAATTTAGATAGTTTATTCATTTAGCAAAACATAGCACCAAAATATGGACTTTAGTCAAATCCTAGGCAATTTGTATTCTCCTAGAATTAGGCAGATTATAGGAAAAAAATAATTATGAAAGCACCATTATCAAGTGAAATATCTTTGAGACAGTCATTCTGAAGTCAAGCATCCCTGAGTTTCACTCTGTTGGGCTCCTTATCTTTTCATGAACTCTGTAGTAACTTCCCAATTACTTTCCAGCAGCTTTCTAGGCAACATAGTAAAAAAGAAGTTGTATCATACCACTCTTTGCTACCTCAATAGGCTCCCGTAGACACTGTGGCCTTCCTTACATGCCTTTACTCATGAGGCCACTTATTCTTTTTCTGGGGCTTAAAGTGGCTTTCTGTAGCTTCAGTTATCTGCCATGTTTCTTAGTAGTCCTAAAAGCATATGTGTAGAATTGTATTTAAGTTCTATTAAAATGTGCTCTGTGCATCTAAATTCACTGTAAATATTTCAACTATGGAAACCAATTATATCTATGGTTATTCTTTAATGGGAATAAATATGTCTCCTATGTTATGAGTACCAGAATCCACTTTTAAAGACAATAAATCAGGAGAATTAAATCCATAAAAATATTTCATACCTAGTTCTCAATGTACAATCAAAATAAATAAATAAATACATTTTATCCTAATCAGAATAAATTCTGAAAGATTTTTAATTAAGAGATTTCTGATCAATTAAATGTGGATCTAACAATAGTAATATCGGAAAGAAAGATATCAGAAACTTTTGCTTTCTGTGGCATATTTTTTTTAGCTCTCCTAAGATGTTAAGCACTGAAACATCTAGCATTTATTATTTATCTATGTGAAACACATATCACCAGCCTGTTCAGTGTAGAATTTAAGACATGAGGAAAAATATGAGCAAAAATACTTTAAAGCAAATAAGATTAAAAGAGACCAAAGTATGAACTTCTGAAGACCAACAGTGATCTCTCATGTGCTTAAACTTAGAAAAGAATTGCAATGTTTTCTAAACATTATTGATTGCATGGAATATACATTTGTTTTAATTTCTACTAAAGGAAATCCTTAACAGCTGCTGCCTTACTTTTTCATAAGCGTATATATTGATACTGCTTAGTAAGGACACAGTAACCACAATTTTAATCTGTTCACCAACTGAATGAAATACTGGTCTGGTTAGTGAATTCATATTTATCATATAATAGACTATATCTAAAATAATTAGGGTTTTTTTTAATGTTTTCAAAATATTTCAATACAGAAGAATTGCATATCAAACACAATTTTAACAAAACAAATAAATACTACTCTGCGTATTTTTATAAATAAGACGAGTTAATTTATATACAAAGGCAGGTGATAAAAATATCTGCATCTATGTGTATCTAAAATATTAACTTTAAACATGAAAATGTTAGCATAATTGTTGAATAAATCAGTTCCTGAGCTTGAACTTTTTGGTAGAGTCATTTGAGTCAGAGACTACTTTACCTGATTCATATCCATTGAACAAATCACAACATTTACCTCATTATCAAACACACTATCTAATATCCACTTAACTTAAATATTACTGAATATATATGACATATTAAAGTATAAGTAATCTTCCAGATAACTTGAGGACTGCATAATTTGAGACATTATAATTGGTATTCAAAAGCCACAGTATTTGGAGCACTGTGTTAATAAAAAATACCTTTAAAACTTGCTAAAAATGTATGTGAAGATCTTTCTCTTTATACTCCAAATTTTACTGAAAGAGTCTGTGAAAAATTAGCAAGGACTCTAGCAGAATTTAAACTTGCACTGACCAATGGAATTCCACAATTCCATTAACACAAAAGCGTGACATAGTTGAGATTTATACTGCCAGAAACTCTCTTTGATTTATAATCTGGTAATCCTTTTATCCTCCATTTATATGCAGTATAACTTGATGTAAGTGAAAGAATGCCTCTGCTAATAGAATTCACATATATTGGACCAAGACATTTTTAGATCATAAAGGCTGTGTGAAAAGTACGGGGGCGGGGGGGGAGTGCCTGGCCATGACGGATGATGGGGTCTGGCTTTAGCATGGTCTCATAAAATGGAATTCTGGTTACAGCCATACACTTAAAACTGTGTGACTGGTGTAACATTCTCTTTAAATGAGATTACTCCCTCAATTCAGTCCACATAAAGTATTTTACTAGTCCTCAAACCACAAGCAAGTTTAGACACTTATAATTTTGTGACAGTTTATATTAAAAAGTTACATGGACTTGTTAAGTGTGTGAGGGTGATACAAAGAAAGAAAGCAATCCGGGAGGAAAACAGTCATCAGTGCCATACTGAGTTTCAAAAATTCAGTGATAGTGAAAACTGAGTACACCGGAGATCTACCACCTTTATAGCACCCACAAAAGTGATATCTTTTAATCAGACAGCCATCAAAACAAGATCAAATAGTAAAATATGGATCCAGGCTGTCTGTGGGAATCTGTCTTCTCCCATCTGTATGACACTGTTTTCTCCAACCCATTGTTTCTTACTTGTTGGCTATGCAAGAAATTCGGTTCTGGAAACATTTCCCCTAATTGTTTATCACTCTATAACAAACCCTGTTTTTATCTTTTTCCACGCATTCAAATGTAGTTTTGAAAATATGTTATTTTATTTCCTCTATTATTCTAAACCTTGTGAAATTCTGGCTACAATTCATGAATGACTGTCAAGAGGAGTGTGGTATGTATATAAATTCATGTTTGATTCTTGATATATAAAATCAACATTCTATTAGAGTATTAGAAGGCACTGAATGTGGTATGGTGTGATATCAGATGATTCAGGGATATTTGTATTTGTGCCTTTTTCCCAATGCATTTACTTAGTATGTATACTATTTAATATCTCAAGTAATTAAAGCGTTAAATGATAAATGAATGTGAACCCTGCCTACAACACTTAAGCAAGTTTGCTGGTCTATAATAAGGTTACAGGATCTTCTCAAAAGTAGAGTGTATCCCAGAATTTCAGTAGCATTTTTTGGAAGGGGGACTAAACATAATTATCTCATCAATATGTCTTTGCTGTGTGGTGGCTTATCATTTCAAAATTTACACTACAACATTTTATGATATTTTCAACTGCCCAGCTCAAATATTAAAACAAATTTCACAGTAACCTACAGGGAAACAAGTCAAAATATCTCTTTGCTGTAGATTGTGATTAAAATAGGCTTACAACTTGTAACTTTGCAGAGATTAAGAACCTGTTGAGTTCGCAATACAAAATGGGACATAAACATATGACAAGACTTTCAAGGCACAAAGATCATGCCATATGATGGAGTGGGAAAGATTGTAAGACAAAGACGTAGTGGATGACTACAATAGAATGGTGTCATCTGGACACAGTGAGGTAGCTGAATGTATGTACTCACAGTATATATGCAACATGCACAAGACGTATATTGAAGACAGGAAACCTCCAGATCCAATAACTAACTGAAAAGATACTGGCAACTGAGAGATCCTGGTAGAAGAAGACTGAGTTTTTGTCAAGAATAATGTCTCAACAAGATCAACCACATTTCAGTGGAAGATACATGGCAAGAGTATATGGGTAGCACAGGGTCAACAAGAAGGTTTTTTTTTTTTTTTTAAAAGAAAAGGATGTAATATTTGTTGGTTTGTAAAGGGTAGATTGGGAGGATTTGGAGGAGGTTGAGGGAGTTTCATATGATCGAAATACATTGTAATAAAGTCTGAGTTAATAAAATATTTTCACAAATTACCACAATGCTAAATATTTTCCGAAGTAGGATAGTAAATTTGATTAACTAATTCTACCATGTTAGCAAATGGATATTGTTTTTGTGATCAAGAAGTCAGAGAAAAGATCAAAACAATGATACATTGAGTGTCAGAGTGGGAAATAGATGAAAGCAGCAGAGACAATCCTTTGTCTCTGAGCGATCCTCATGCAGACCTTGCACTGTGTACAGCTACTCTTCTTCTTGATGACATTGAATCAGCTTCAGATTGTTTCATCGTCCAAAGGAAGAAAGAATCCCACACCACACACTCTCTACCTCACAGTTTGAGCACATTGCTAAGCCAGGCACCATAAAAGTTGTACAACTAACTCTTCCTTTATTAAAATGCATATATTTATTATTAATTATTATTAAATTTCTTAATTTTAGAGTATTAGAGGGCACTATGGAAATTTTGTTGACTCATTAGAAAGACCTAATGTGATTTTCTGCACAATGAGACACTGTATTAAAAGCCTGTATTTATTGTGTTAATTTTAAGTCCCCATTTGAACTGCTATGTTAGAGAAGATTGCGAAAAAGGTAAATCTAAAAGTTAAACTGAGTGCCTTGGCTTTTAGTTTTTCAATTTGCTGAACACAAATGAGGACTTCTTGCAGCTGCATACATACTCTGCAAAATCACAGAACTTGTTCTTTTTCCTAGTGCTTCCCTCAGTGTTCTTTTATTCCTTCTCATCTTTCCTTTCTCTGAAACATTTTTTTCCAGCTCAACACATACTTTGAACTTTACCTGTTTATCATTATATAAGCTTTGAATTACATTTATTTGTTCACGATGATGACCAAAAACAAATAATTAAATTACCTTCTAAAACAAGTAAAATTTACTGAATTATCATATATTATAGCAGTTGATGATTCAGTCAGAGTGAATCAACTAAAATATTCATTATATTTCATATTCTTCTCTTAACTTGTGATCTTGTTGTACTAAAATAAAATTAGGATGTTGCTTGGAATTAATTTAAGCATTATGCTGCATTATATTAAGAGTATTCATCTGCCTTGTGCATCACAGTAATGCATTGTGCCTGACTTTCTAGATAATCGTTACCTCCTTGATATAATAAAATAATACTGTAACTGCTTTCAAATTTTCAACAAAATATGCTTAATTCTAACAATGATAATAATATCAGGCATTATAATGTTGTAAGATTTGCCGTTTTGATCAAGAAGAACTCAGCATTGTAACTTTTTGTGTTATAATATGGAAAAAGTTCAGTTACTGATTATAACTATTATATCATCTTGAATTACAATAGGAAAACCAGGGGACAGGGCATTAGCTTGATATTCCAGAATTAGCTTAATTCTTTGCTGGTACATTTTTCAAAAAGACTGCATATGTGTATGTCCATGTATATTTAACCAAAAACTCAGTGAAGAATAAAATGTCTTGTCTGTGTATAAACAAAAATATAATATGAAAGAAGTTTCTAAACTATTCTTTCTGAAAACTAATTTTCTAAAATATGGGGACAAAGACTCTCTCCAGAGGCCTGGATAGGAGCCAGCACATCTGCAAATATAATTACAGGTTAATTGTGAAAAGTTCTTTAATATAACTTGGTAGAAGTTAGATAATTCAAAAATATCAATTTAATTATTATTATTAGTTTTAAATCTTACAATTTATTGGAATAGCTACTGAGCTTTTTGATTCTAGCTATTAATTTGTTGAATGGATAGTTTAATGAGTACTACTACAAAGAGACTGAAAATAGCAACTACTAGCATTGAATATCATAAAATCACCTTTCACTCTTTCTTCTTTACATATACATTTTCCCTTATTTTAAAGGTAGGTCATGTTTTCAAGGATAGTCATTTTATTGTATCTTTTAAAATGAACATATTAACAAAGCTGTCTGGAATTACTAGCACATAGCTTCATGTTATGAAATATTGAATCCGTATGATAACAAATTTGACTTACGTGTGTTACTTATTTCTGAAGTCCTTTTATCTCATTGGATTTTCAGTTTTTCTTTTAAGTAAACAAGACAGTGTCTGTTTTTAATATTTTAATTGATATAGTCTCACTGGCTAGTCTAGTATGAGTTAAGTTTTGAACTAAATATACATCTGATGAATTAAAAAGATATTCAGTGGTCAGGTTGTTGCACGTTTTTGTCTTTTATTCATATTTAATATTATTAAAAGTGAAAAATTAATATTTTGATTATTACTGAGCAAAATTTTATTTTAAACACCAATTGCTAAGCATGATATGTATAATCAGAACTCAATAAATACAGAAAGAAAAGGAAAGCATTTAGAAATAAATTAAGCACCCAAAGTATATTCAAATTATTTGAAAAAATAAAATAGTTTTTATTTGTGTTCAGTATGAAAAATATGCTAATATAAACTTTAAAATTTGCCCTGTTCAAATGAATTGCTTTTGTTATAAAAGTTTGCAAATCTGAGCGATTAATCTAAGTTTCACTGTTCGGGTTTTGTGGAATTTAGTTGTGGAATCTGAGCTCATTTCAGTTAATTTTATGTTAGAATTTACAGGAGGATTTCAAGTTTGTTATATAAGATTTTGTTTTCTCATTCTATAGTTTATTTCTTTGAAAGCAACTCACAATTAGTTTTTATCTCCCAGAGTAATAAAAACTCTGTATAATAAAAGTAGGCAAGAACTACAACCAGACTGGAAAGTTTTCTATATTTTTTTCAAAGGCAAATCACCTAAATCCTTTAGAATTTACAATTACCAATACTATTTTGTCTTAATTATTTTTTACTTTGTGTGTGTGTGTGTGTGTGTGTATGTGTGTGTGTGTGTGTGTGTGAGTGGTGTGCCTATCACAGGTGCACATGGCTCACATGTGACTATCATGTGGGTACAGCTTTAGGGAATTGGTTCTCTATTTCCACCATGTGTAGCCTGGACACCAATCTCAGATCATAGGGCTTATTTGCAAGTTCCTTTCCTTTCTGAGCTGTCTCAGTGGCCCCCTCACTTCAATCTTTAATCAGGAAAATATCTGAAATGAAATGAGACCATATGGAAGGGTACCCATTTTTATACTCATATATTTACCTTGTAAAATAATTGGATGTCAGACAAAGAATTGCTTGTCATATTTCTCTATTAAAATAATATATTTTAAGCATAACCTGACAGGCCTTCATGAGTTACTGTAGCCTATTGTCTTCTTGTAAGATTTTCCAATGGGATTTTTATAAGACACTTATGTTTTCTGTCTTAAATGTTACAGGCTGTTCAATTCAATTTTAGAGAAAAATATTCAGGTATGAAAGCAAATAATCTGTATCCCTTTATAATGAAAAGTCATTTTTGCCAAAATATTTTAACACACAAAACTGCTTCTTAAGAGATGTTTGCAGTAATAAAGTGACAGAAAACTACATTTTCATTATAATTATAACTGACTTGTGATGCTAAGTTTTTATAATTTAAAGGTATTTTCAACTCTGACAGCCCTTCCACATTGACTTATGCATCTCAGCTTCTTAAATAGTTCTGCTGGCACAAGACAGCTGAGATGAAGTTGTCTTTCTAAAATAATTGCTCCATGGAGCATCCATTATACCTTCAGAAAAAATGTATTACTTGACTTCTACAAATTATAGACTAGCCTATAATGGGTATTTTTGACAGCTATTAGCTTAAAAAATCTGACCAGTAAAATGAGTATTGATATCACAATGGTGAGTAGTGCATGTTAATACAGCTTGTTCTGTGCTCTCCTGTGAAAGCATGATGTCACTGTTACTTATAATAACACTGATGTAAAGCACCCATGTCAAATACATTATTGGCCACATGTGTCATTTTGTCACCTATGATATAAAAAGCATAGCTAAATATTTACTAAGTATAAATGATGAAAAAAATGATACATATTTGGTAATGTCTTTCTTGGTTATGATAATTTAAGTGTATTTTTGGAACCATATGTTAGAAAAATAAAAAGAATAAATATGCATTTTATTTCTTGGGATTCTTCTCAAACTATTGAACACTAATTAAAGCATATGACTAATAAATAATTGGTTGAAATGTGTATTTTATTTTATCAGTTATTTTGGACTTTCAGTTTTCAAACCAGTAATATTTCCTTCAAAAGAAATGTTATATATGTATATATACATATACATACACACACACACACACACACACACACACACACACACACACATATATACACATACATGCACACACACACACATATATATATATCGGTACATATATATGTACCGATATATATATATGTGTGTGTGTGTGTAATTTTCATTGATATTCTCCAAATATACATATGTATATGTAATTTTCATTGATATTGCACAAATGGCAGAAAAACATAGCTTGTCACAAATTTTGTGACGAATAAGCTAAAGTTTTCCTCATAGTCTCTAGAACTCAATGACACAAAAATTAAACTAATGACTATTCTTTATAATGTATAGCTTTCATTTTGGTAGCTCAAAATTAAACTTAAAGCATTTATTAGATTCAAAAAATATTTAACAAACACATTTACATAGTTGGGGTGTTGGAAAAGGAAGTAGCAAACCAACAAGTGTCTACCCTTTGCTTCAAAGCAAGACTGCTCAGATGAACAGAATTAGCAAATTCAGTTCAAAGAAACTGACATTTCAGTGTATTTGCAATGGATTAGAAGTAGATTTTGTATATTTTTAAGTGGATAGACTATCAGGCAGTCTATAGGTAGTATATGCCTTCAAGGACTTGCGTATGTAATGGTTTTCCAAAGTATGTAACAGTGTCATGTTTATAAGGACTGCAATTTAATATATATTTGACATGAATACATACACATTACATGTACATATATATTATATTATAAAAATTGTCAAAATGTAGTGTGATTATGTTTTGTTTTAATATTTTTTTCACTTTTCTATGTTTAAACTACAAGTTATTTACAGTGTTTAAACAAGTACTAAGAAAATCTATTTATGTTTGATTTTTAAAACAAAAATGCTGAAAAATTTACATTTACACCCTACAGACACCAAAACTTCCCACAAATACCTGGATATTTCACAGGTAGCCAGATATTGCATAGGCACCTAGACATCACCCAGACATCCAGACTTACATGGGCACCCAGGTCTCCTGCAAGCACCAGGATGAGGCTACCTGCTAGCCATCCTGCAGGTGCATGGATATTCTGCAGGCACCAGAGCCTCATGCCAGCCTCAGGACATCCTGTAGACATCTGGACATCACATAGTTACCCCGGCTACCACATAGGCACCAGCAGATCATGCAGGTACCCAGACATCTCACAAGAGCCAGGGCATCCCACAGGTGCCTGGAAATCCACAGGCACCCAGATATCTCACAGGCACCAGCCTCCCCAAACTTGCTTTCAAATTGTTGTGAAATGTCATTTTGTACAATATAATACAAGCAGAGGTCATCAAATTTGGGAAACAGTTTCAGGACTAGGATACATTCAAGGACATACATCCCTTATACCTTTCCTGTACATGGTTCCGTTTTGGAACTTGGTCCAGATGACCTGGAACAGGGATGTCAGAGTCTGCAGCCTGTCTTGAAAGCATTATGTAAAAGCAAACAAATAGATTCACTAAACAATGAAAACTAGATTTCTGAAAATTCTATTCTAAAACTGTGTGATATATCTCTAGATTTTCTTCCTTAAAGAAATTATCCCCAATTAAATTCATATTCTATTCAGCAGCTCTTATTTATACCTATTTTTAAAATAAGTAATTCTGAATTCCTGATGAAAAAAAAAATGTAGCCATAAGTAGATCTAAAGATATACACACACTTACCTTGCATGGCACTCTAATGTCTTTGGGCACTGTATTTTCTTACTTGCTTCTTGATTTTTGTTAAGCCTTTTTTCCCCTTTCAATCATTTTTCACTAGGTGAAAATGTAGGTGTTTCATTACAGTAAGTTGTTAATAGGTGGAATACATTCGCAGGCTTCTTTTCCCCTCTAATTAACATGCTTTGTTTATTTCTGAAACTGAGTCTACTTAGTCTGTATGTGCATGAGTTTAGGACCACCTGCTAGAGTGTGGGTGCTGTCATGTCCGTCCTCCCTGAAGAAACCTGACTGCCCATATGAAATAAATTGCCAGTAGCTCTGTAGGTGAAATTATTTATTCCTTGTGGGCTTTTTTTTGTTTTTTTGTTTTTATTTGGTAAGCAACCATTTAGGTTGGAGTTTACCTTCTGGTATCTTCTGTAGTCCTGGAGTTTTAGATAGATATTCCTTAAATTTGGCTTTGTTAAGGAATGTCTTATTTTTCCCACCTATCATGATTGAGTGTTTTGCTAGTCATGCTAGTCTGGGCTGGCAATTGTTGTCTCTTAAAGTCATCAGCACATCCATCCAAGCTCTTCTGATTTTTAGAATCCCCGTGAGAAGTCACAAGAAATTCTAATAGTCTGCTTTTACATATTCCTAGTTATTTTTCCCTTACAGCTTTTAATATTCTGTCTGTGTTCTGTATGCTTAGAGTTTTGGTTATTATGTGCTGAGGGGTTCTTTCCTTTCTGGTCCTGTTTATTTGCTTCTTGTAGTTTAATAGGCTCCCCTTCTATAGGTTAGGCAAATCTTCTTCTGTGATTTTATTGATATTATTTTTTGAGCCTTTGATTTGTGTTCCTTCCACTTCTTCTTTTCCTATTATTCTTAGATTTGGTCTTTTCCTGGGGTCCCAGATTTTTGGTTGTTTTTGCCAGAAGTTTTTATTTATTTTTTTTAATTTAACTTTTTTTTGTGTGTGTGACTGATATATCTATTTCTTCTATCGTTTCTTCAGTGGCTGATATTCTGTCTTCCATCTCTTATATTTTGTTGGTGAATCTTGCTAATGTGGTTCCTGTTCTAATTCCTAAGTTTGACATTTCCAGAGTACCTCACCTTGGCTTTTCTTTATTGATTGATTGCCACTTTCAGGTCTTGACTGGTTATATTCATTCCCTTCCAGTGTTTGTTTGTGTTTTCATAGATTTCTTTAGGGATTTTTTTTTCTTCTTTAAACCCCACTATCTTATGCATCAAGTCTGTTTTAAAGTTTTTATTTGTGCTTCAATTATATTGTTATAGCCAGGACCTCCTGTGCTTAGTTTGCTGGCATCTATTGGAGAAATATTGTCCTGGCTTTTGTTGATTGTGTTTTCACACTGCATCTAGGCATCTTAGATGGAGAAGATCTTAATTCTAGGTGCTGATATCTGGTCTTATAATTGTTGAATGGGTATTTTGTTCCTTGGTTTCTCTTTTTCTCTTAGGAAACTTTGGTAGCTTTGTGTTGCCTGTAGGGAAATATTCTGGGGTCTTGATAGATTTGGATACTAGAGGTTCCAGGTAAAATGTATTTCTGGGTATTGGGACCTGAGATTTAGGAATGTGAATGGGCTGGGGGAGTAGTGGGGCTTAACAAGAGAGAGGAAAGCCGGGTGGTCTACAAGGATCTACTCAGTTCCCTGAGAATGGTAGCAGGACGTGAAGAGAAGGTGCAGCAGAAGGTCTGCTAGAGAGATGGAGTGAAAGATGAGGATCTTCAGCTAGCCTCTGGGTTCTTAGGGTGTGTCTGCCGGAGTTGGGGGCTGGAATAAAGCAATGCATAGTGGGAGGGAGGTTAGAAGGGGAAGGCCCTGTTGGATCAGCAAGTGATAGGGACAGGTAGGAGGGGAGGCTTCAGCAGTTGATCTATTGCAGAGCTGGAGATGAGGCTGGGGAATTTGGTTTGGAGTAGCAGAAAGATGAAGGTCTGTAGTTAGCCTACCTGTTTACCTGGCAGGAAGGGCCTATGTGTTCACAGGGAGTGTCTGCTGATAGAACAAGCCATGTTTGTCTTCCTGGGCCTCGGTTACCACCCTCTGCATGATTATTCTCATTTCCATCAATTTACTAGCAAATTTCATTTTCTAAATAGCTGATTAATATGTCTGAATTTACCACATTTTCATTATTGACCCACAAATTCATAGACACCTAGACAGACAAATTCTGCTTCCTGAATTTTGTGGATAAAGCACTAGTGAACATGGGTGAGCAAGTATATGTAAATTAGGATAGAGAATACTTTGGGAATATGCCCAGGAGTGGAAGGGCTGGATCATGTGATAGATCTATTTCAGGCTTTTCTGAGGACTCTTCAAACTGATTTCCATAGTGGCTGCATCAGTTTGCACTCCCACCAGCATGCGCAAGTTGAATAAGTGTTCCCCACTCCTCACATTCATGCAGGCATTCGTCATCATTTTAATTTTGATCTTGACCATTCTGACTAGAGTAATAAGGAATAGCAAAGGAGCTTTAATTTGCACTTTCCTGATGGTGAAGGATGTTGAATATATTTTTAAAAAATATTCCCCAGGCATTTGGATTTCGAGTACTTTCTGTATAATCAGACGCCTTAGTTTTTAATTGGGTTATTTTCTACATGTTTAGTTTTTTGCGTATTATAATTACGAACTTTCTGTTAGATGCATAGCTGTTTAAAAAAAAGTTTCCATTCTCTATGCTTCCTCTTCCGTTGCATGATGGTTTACTTTGCTGTGCTTAAGCTTCTTTTGTTCTATGAGGTTCCATTTGTTAATTGCTGGTCTTAATGCCTAAACAACTGCCATCCTGTTCAAAAATAATTTGTTGCATCAGTGAAGTCATATTCCTTACTTTTTCCTGTGTCAGATTGAGGGTATTGGGTATACAGAGTATTGATCCATTTGGAGTTTTGTGCAGGATAACAGTTTAGGATCTAGTTTCATTTTTCTACAGATAGCTACATGATTTGACCAGCACCATTTTTTGAAGTTTATATCTTTTATTCAATGTGTTTTTTTGTGTTCTTTGTCCAAAATCAGATGACTATAGGAATTTTGGCTTATATTTGGTCCTTAATTTTGTCTCATTGATCACTTTGTTGGTTTTAATGCTAGAACAATGATGTTTGTAGTACTATAGCTCTGTAAATATTACTTGAAATCAGGATAGTTCTCCCAGCATTATTCCTTTTATTGTTGAGTTTTGTTTTGCTCTGTCCTGGGTCCTTTCTTTTTCCATGGAAAATTTAAGATTTTTCTTTCTAGTTTTTCTGAAAAATTGCACCGGTTGTCTCATGGGAATTGTGCTGAGTCCATAGCTTATTTTTGGTAAGCATGCATGTTTTACAATATTAATCCTTTCCATCCACAAGGCAGTAAGGTCTTTCCATCTTCTGGTATCGTTTTCTTCAGTGTCTCAGAATCTTTCAGTTCCATAGTCAGACAGGAATATCTTGACTTTGCTTTTGGAACAGAACAAGAATTTCTTTTTTCATTCAGCTGTGTTTTTAAAACATGTGTTCTTGCCGTGAGGTGGTGGCACACGTCTTTAATCCCAGCACTCCAGAGGCAGGGGCAGGCAGATCTCTGTGAGTTCGAGGCCAGACTGGTCTATAGAGTGAGTTCCAGGACAGTCAGAGTTACAACAGAGAAACCCTATCTCATTAAAAAAAAAAAAGTATTCTTATATAGACCTATATAAAATCTTTAATTGACTCAGTTTTTTTCATTAATTTATTTTATTAATATCATTATTAATATCACCACTATGTAGGAAGTAATTCAGTTTTCTGCTTCACATACATTTTAAAATCAAATAAGTTGCATTCCCGATATGAAATCCAAACTGGAAAAAAAAAAAAAAAAAACAAGATTGCACTTCTGAAAGTGAACCTACACCAATTCCTCTACTTGGTAGCCTAGTTTTCATTTCACAAACTTATTTCTTTCATTGTATTCACTATATACAATAGTTTTACTTTGAGTACTTCTTCAGAATATAGACATTCTCTATCCTTTCTACTTACATCCTTTTATTCCGATCTTTAACACCTCATCATGATTTCTAATTTCATGGGTACACTATCTGTTTCTGTACACTGTTGAAAATTAGGCAATATTTGGCAATTATTTTAAGAACTATGAGGAGAGGAACATAAGGGAGTAGGGGAACTAGGTATCTTTCTTTAGTGTATCATATTAACCCGTTTCTTTATGGCTATATTTATCTATAATCTGGAAAATATGTTCTTAATATTTGTACACAATGAATTTTATATATGCATATAAAATAAAATTCATAAACTGCCACTATCAGCCCATACATCATAAATAGGAAAACTTTAAATTTCTTGGGTTTATATGTAACTTTTGATATTTTCAGTAGTAAAATTATATTAATTCTGCATATATATATATATATATATATATATATATATATAATTTCAAAATGTTCTCTGTGAAACCTCATTCAGTTGTACTATTTCTGGCTCAATCTTTGTAGAAATCCTATGATTAAGCATACATACATTTTCTACATCAGTTATTTTGATAACTGCATATTGTATTTTAAGCATATTTTGACACAACACAGATCCACAGTTCTACCTTATCCCATCAGTAACTGAGGCACACCATCACTGAACCATTTTCTAAGGGGGATATACCTAATATCAATATGATGTGCACTTTGAAAGAAACAATTGTGCCATACAGTCCAAAATGAAATTTACTGAAAAATGAACTTGCATTTCCCATTTGTTTATACAGACTACTTCCTTTTTCCATGTACAACGATGTTCATGAATCTAATGAGGTTATTTATAAATATCGTTATTGTAGTGTTTCTACTTTCAATGTATTTTGGGCTCTTTTCCAAATTGGTACATTGAGATCTATCTCATTTCTTTTAAATGCTGCATATTATTTTATTATAAGACTATATCACACTCACTATGCCATTACTATATTACTGGACATTTGGGTTGCTTCCAATTTTTGATATTACCAACAGTGTCCTAGGGAATATTCTTACATTTCTATCTTTGTGCACTAATACCAGAATTTCTGTCAAATGAATTCCTAGAAATGGAAATGCCAAAACTAGGGTTGGGCACATTTGTTAATTGCATTGAGTTTTGGTAAACTTTCTTTCCAGTTTTGTGATTGCAATTTATGTGCCCTCTAGAGATATCTAGAGATATCTGCTTCCTCCATATAGAGTACTTTTACTATTTTACTTAAGTTTTGGTATATATAACAGACTTAGTCATTTTAAACTTCCTCATCTTTGCAAGACTTTCCTGAGTATGCAATATTTATTTTTCTGAATCATTTATTGAAATAAAGAACTTAACCGTATCTGAATTGTATGGTATAGAAATGAAGGGCCAAATGTGGAATCAAAATTCCCAGGCCTTACCAATCAAGCCATGACCATGAGGAGTCTGACCTAATGATGTCTCATACAGACATCTGGTGCCTAATGCTTAGTGACCCATGTCAATTTACAATGATGGACAGTCTCATAAAAAACAAGTTACACTGTAAGATGTATTCTTTAACAACCTAACAAGGAGAGCACCTGCTTCTTCTGATACCAGGCTACACAGGAATCTCAAGAGGATAAGATCTCTGTGCTGCTGAAATAAATTTCCATCCCTTCCTACTGCCACAATGCATTTTTTTTTTAAACTTCCCTACCACATTGCTGTAGTGTGCCTTAATGGACTCTCTCTTTGCTTCTTCGTGTCTTACTTGATAAATTCCTTTGCTATTCATATCACTGGATCCCCTCATCTCAATATGATGTTTCTCATGCCTTTCTGATGGCATATGAGACAATCTTCACTTGTCCTTTGGCCAAGTTTTAACATAGTATATGTGTATAAATTACTCAGTGTTTCTGTATCATCTTCGGTCCTCTCTCTAATGTATCTTGGCCAGAAGGCCACTAGACTGTAAAGAGTCTTGCCAATATTCCTGGGGTACAATCAGAGTCTTACTTTCCCCTTACAGCTGTAGGTGTTTAATGTGCGCTGCTTTGGAGGAACCTAAAGGCAAAACAGAAAAGACTGCTTACTCTATTTTAATTGTGAATTATTTACTTGTTTTTCCTTGTTGGCATTATTCATTCTGCCATGTACATTTCAAATGCAATGTGCCATACATTCTGCAGGGGGAGCCCAACCAGCGTGAACCTGCATACATTTAAGGATGCCCTCTTTCCTTTCCTCTCACTCTTTTCATCCTTCTCACATGGTCCTTCCTTCTCATTGGTCCCTGGACTGGGAAGCAGCAGAGAATTGTGTTGAGGATTTGCATTCACCATTTTCTTACCAGGTTTTCACTTTTCTAGGATTTGAGACTCCCATTTTCTTTTACAAGTGATACACACTGGCTTTTGTTTAAGTCTCCAATGTAGCTTGAGCAACTAAACACTTTGTTTATAAATTTTTATATTTAATGTTTAGAATTTATAAATACCTAAAGTAAAATCAGTTTTTTTCTGTCATGAGACAGCTTTCCCTTATACTCAGGGGATTTCTAGATCACTTCACTACCTCTTTCTTTCTAAATAGGGGATCTGTGGTCAATTTAGAATACCATTTCAGTTAACATTGCCCGTCATGGACTCATATTGGGGCCCATTTCCTCCTACTCAGCTCTGAATTATATTCTCTTCTGAATACCTTCTCTGCAGTGGGATACTTTTCACCTTCTCAAGCATGGACGTTCTTCTTTCTCTTCATCCTCTTCTCTGCTATTGCCTACAACTTCTTGTTTAATCTTCACTGATATAAAACAAACATGTATACTGTCATGTGAGACATTTTCTCTCTCTGGCTGTCTAATTTGCTTCTAAGATGGAAATGATATCAGAGGGAAGAGGACTTCCAAACTCACTCTTACCTGTCTTCCCATTCTTGCCTGGAGACTCTGTGGAAGGGTGCGTTGCTAAGAATATTCAAAGCACAGCACTAGCTTTTATATTTAAAGCTGGTTTTCTCCCTTGTGCCTTAATAATTTGTTTTGACAGAAGAATATAACATCTTGAAAAAATTTTCATGGAAATCAAGAAAGGATTTTCCTGATGGGACATAGGCAGGGGTGAGACTAAGTCCCATTTGGATAATTTCAGAAACAGAAGTTATGCATCATGAGGCCAAAATTTTATTTATCTGAAATTGGTCCTTGGGGGTCTTACATTCTCAATATGTTTAATGATCCAATAAGGATCTCTTGTATCTCACCTTGATTATTCTCTGAAAAGATAAGTTTATTATGAACAGATGAATCCACTTAATAGTTTCTTGCAATTTAACAGCCATTGAAGTTCTTAAAAGAACCTGGTAAGGACCTTTTTAAATAAGCTATGGATGGTTATCTGAATAACTGAAGTTGTATATCATTAAATGTAATACTTTCTTCAGATCAGAATGAAAGTCCTGTAGGGAGCTTGTTGAATTTATATTAATTTATGGTAAATTACTATTATTATTATATTGTTGTTGGGTCACATTTTCCTGATGTGTATTTTAAGATTGCATAAGTGGCTAAAATTAAACACATATAATGTATATAAATATGTATATGTATGTGTGTGTGTGTGTGTATCTGAAATTTGAAGTTAAAACATAATTACTGTGTTTTCTCCTTCCTTTCCTCCCTCCAACAACTCCCATGCACCCCTCCCCACACTCCTTATCAAATTCATCACCTATATATGTATATGTAAAACTATATATTATGTAATATATATATTCCTAAATATATAAATAAAATCTGCTTAATCTGCACAATGTTACTTGATTTTATAAGATTTTTAGCTCTAACATGGAAGGAAGAAATCTCATGCAGTCTCAACCCTAATAAAAGAACTATCATCAACTAAAAAATGCTGAGAATGATAAAAATATTCTTCCTTGTGGAAGAACATCAAATTTATTATCCAAAACCATCATTTTACTATTTCCTACTCCTTAAGAGCTACTCTTAAGATTATGAGGAGCTCTTAACTTTTTCCTTTTCCCTCTCTTAGTTATGTCATCTGCTGGAATGGAGTAGGGTCACATTAACCTTGCTTTCTTGGAAGAATGGTGGACATTTTTAACTCAATTGACTTTCTTCATAAATGACTAGTCTCAAAAATTAAACAATTAATCAATGGTCAGTTAGTCATTTAAATCTTTGTCTTTGTACAACACTGATATTACCTGCTTTGTAGAAATTCTTTGAGACTCAACCAGAAAAACAGAAGCTAGAACTAAGATAGGTAAGACCCTTGTAGGATTACTTTCACTCAAGCTCACTCTGCTATCAGAGAAACTGGATAAGCATTAACAGGGATACCACAACTGGACTCAGGTCATCTCTGATCCATACTGGTAGTGATTTTTAATCATTTCATCTTTAGCAGCAAAGTAATTCTCAACACAATGAATATGGCACTTGTAAGTCCCCTTTAGCTTACTCTGGTTCTACAAATCTAAACAGGATTTCACACTCATTTAACAATCTTTATGTCTGCCTCCCACAGTTTCTATAACTGGTTTTAGTTGCACTGTGTAAAGTACAATTAGAATATTATAATTTCTAACAATTCCAAGTTTCTATAAATTCTAGATCCTTTTTGGGCATTTAATTCCCTTTGTCTTCTAGGTGTCACTTTCCCACATCATTGTCATAGTTCCCTGTGTGCTAGGCTCTGTCATAGTCTAGAAACTATAAGGAGACACTTCTGATGCAATTACTAGCCAGTGCACTAACTAGGATTTAATTTCTCCCCATTGAGAGTGGCTAAATATCTCAAATGACTAAAAGTCAAAAGGACCATTAATTAATCCTATTAATCTCATTAAACCTCTATACCATCAGATGAAATAAATTATATAAATGTAATAAACAAGAGGGCCAGCATAGAAGCTTGGCAGTTTAAAGTTCTTGCCACTAAACCTGGAGATCTGAGTTTTAAGCCTAAGATCCATATGGGGAATGGAGAGAACTGAATTCAACAAGTTGTCCTCTGACCTAAACGCATGTATGGTGGTATGTGTGAACGTTCATGCACACCTGCATGGATACACATAGAAAAAATAAAAATATTAAAAACTGTTTATAAATTCCTAGCAGATTTACAAATATGAATGTTTACCCCAAAATGTCTCATAATTCAAGGAAAATATGAACTTTTTAATAATTCCCATCTATTCCGTTCATTCACATTCACTATTGATTGCTATATCCCCAACCTTTTCCAGCTCTCTCTCTTTCTGATATACAGAAAGTTTGAGAACTTCAGATAAAGTTTCCTGAATATATATTTGAATGTTTCCACTGAATCATTAGCTTTTCTGGGAAGTTTTTCTGTTTTCCAGAATTGTGATTGGAAATAAGGAAAACGTTTACTGCTCAAGAGTGAAAATTGATGGAGTAATAAAACCCAGTATTACAAGGCTATGTGTGTTAGTTTTGCTAATTAGAAAACCAATTACTTAAATGACTGATATATGAGATGCAAGCACTTATGAAGTACTGCTCACTAATGAGCCTGTGCTATACCTCTGTACTAGGTGCTAGAGTACCCTGGAGATTCACTTCAACACAACCACTTTCAACAATTTATAACAGTGTGTAACCACCCAGGTCTTTTACTGTAGATGTTGTTGGGTCTAAATGTTGTGCAGTTCTGAGTGAATATTACTTTTATTCACCCTCTGTTTATGTTTTTGTTGTTATCTCCAGGATTGGATACGATACATAAGTATAAATCATGGAGAAATCTTGGCATATAAATATTTTCATGTTTCCTTCTCTTATCCCTTAATAGGAAAATAATTGGAGAATCAAAAGATTGATTCCAAAGATAATTCTAAGGTCATGCTTTTCATAGTATCAAGAAGAACTGCCTAGGGCTTATACAGCCCTTACACATAAAAGTAGCACCATTTATTACAGGACCTGGCATATAACACTTTCTTTTATGAAAGAGAGTAAGCATGTGGATAAGGAAGGAGAGAAATAATCATAGACTAAACAAAGGAAAGAAGGGAAGTAAAAGAGAAGAATGCAATATAAAGTAAAAATTTGAATACCACAAAGTGAAGGAATTTGTCAACCTTTGATTTTTATAAGGCTTGCATAGATTCTAAGAAAATTATTATTTAAAAGGTTGGGATTACAACTAAATGAGATATGTAAAATATTTTATAAGTAGCAAAAGACTACCTACAATATTACTTCCTATCAAATTCTTGGAAGCAAGCAATACTTACTTTCAAATCTGAATTGACATAATATCAGATATGATCACTATTACCACTCAGTCTCAAGTTTCATCTCACTTTATATTGGCAAAGTAGAAAAAGTAGTGCATGGAAGAATGATAAGAAGAGGTTTAGTGTGCATATATGTCACTAACACATTCCATCACTGAGGGAAGTCAAATCAGGAACTCAAGCAGGGTAGGAACCAGGATGCAGGAACTGAAACAGAGAGCATAGAAGAAGTACTGATATTGCTTGCTCCCCATGGCTTAATCAGACTGCATTCTTATATAACCCAGAACAATCTGCCCAGAAATCACATGGCCCATATTGGGCTGGGCTCTCCCATATCAAATATCAATCAAAGAAATGCCCAACAGATTTTCCTACAGGCTAATTTGATGCATGAACTTTATGAATAAGGCTCTCCCTTTCTAATTGATTTTAGCTTATATTTAGTTCACAGAAAAAAAAAAACAGAACAAAATACCTATTATTTGAGAGACACAGCAATAAATTATTGAGTTCCTGAAGAACCAATTTTATTCTAATTGAACTTGATTTTTCACACCTACACCCCTTCTGTCTCTTCTTTCCTCTTCCCCCTTCCTTTTCTTTCTTTCTTTCCTTTTCCTTTTTTGTTTTTTCTTTGATTTTTTTTAATGTTTTGTTTCATTATTTAACAAGTCTTGTAATAGTGGGTCATGATTGAAATCAATCTTTCATGATAACCCCATGGAATCTTCCCCAAAATCTAAGGATGTCAAACTGTGGAAATATGCCCCAGGCTACATGAAATTCAGTACACAAGAAAAGCCAGGTGGTATACCTGATTGAGTAAGCAAGAAATCTTCAGTCTTAGAAAAGTACAATAACCATTTATTCATTCATTTAAAAAATACCACAGAAAGAGGAGATGCTCAGTACAATGCTTCCCCTACAACCCTAAAGACAAAAGTTTGATTCTCAGTGCAAACAGGTTAAAATAGATAAACAAACAAATCCAAGTGCAGCAGTGGGCCTGTGAAGTTTGAATATTGCAGAGTCAGATGGAGAAAGGTTCCTGGGACTTACTGTACAACCAGAATACCTGAATGGTGAGTTCAGGTCCAGTGGAAGACCTTGTTTCAAAACAATATAGAGGGTACTAAGGTGATGGCTCAGTGAGTGAAATTCCCTCCTGCTTAAGCATGAGTTCATGATCCCAGCAGCCACGTAAAATGAGAGTATGAGAGTGTGCACATGTCTATAGCCCCAGAAATTGTTGGGACCAGGAGTAGAGGATGACTGTGGCATCCTGCAAAGCCTGTCCAGCTTAAATACAGTTAGCTCAGATTCAGTGAGGTAACTTCTCTCAAGGGAAATTAGTGGAAATAGAACAGAAAAATAAATGTCATCCTAATCTCCACAGGTGTCTACAGGTACATACATCTCTCTCTCTCTCTCTCTCTCTCTCTCTCTCTCTCTCTCTCTCTCTCTCTCTCTCTCTCCCCTCCCTCTCTCCCTCTCTCTCTCTCTCTCTCTCTCTCTCTCTCTCTCTCTCTCACACACACACACACACATACCACACCACCACACCACACCACGTACTTCATAAACACACAGGTAATATTTAGGGGTAAATCTGTTTAACATCAGAGATGACACTGTTGATTACTGACATACCTTTGAATGTCAGCATTCTCACAAGTCTCATGTTTGAATGTTTTTAGATAAATCTTCCTAGGCATCAATGAGTTCCAAAACCAAGCAAGAACAGTGAGTCTGAGCTGTCTGGAGTGTTTAATCTACTCTTTACAAACAAGATGCTGCATGAGTCTATTCTGTCAGTGAGGAGAGGTGAAAACAGTCCAGTCATTCAGATATCTAACTCCTTTCTCCCTGCCTCTAATTTCTCCCTGACAACTCACTATCTCTCCCTTCCTGTTGTTTGTATAAGGATATCATGAATCCGTTGGGTTTTAAAAAGTATTGTCTATACATAAATGACTTTTCCATTTGTTTGGCTTAAATATGGGAAAGCAGTTTCCAAAATGCAGTATCCTATGTAAGAGTTCAAGTGAATGTTGTATCCTAACAAAATAAATATGCCATCTATTCTCAATAATGTATGTATATAACATGTTAATCTTTTATGGCATATCTTTATCAAGAAGTAAATCTTAAAGCACAAAAAGTTACTGAATTTATTAAAATGAGTGAATCAATTTTAACTTTCTTATGGTTTGTCAAATTTATAAAATATTATATTTCTCTTCAGATAAAATTACATACTGTGTAGCTCAAAGATAATCCCTATGGTCTTGGCATATGTTACTTAATTGTCTCAGAAGGAAATGCCATAAATAGCATGCTGTCATCCCCCACAGGCATTGGTTCATCTGTCACAGTGGGGGCTCCAGACAGAGTGAGGTGCTCTAAGATATTGCCTGGTCTATGTAAATCATAAGCTTTCCTTCTCTACCACTTCCCAATTGGTCAATTATGTATAAACATGTGTTAATAAAAATTTGCCTCTGTGCCTCTAAGGTACACACCCATAAAGCTATGTGAGTATGATAAAGTATAAATGGCATACATTATTATCTGATTCGACCTACCTCATAAATTATGTTCCAAAGTGCCTCTATAGAAACAGAACTCCAGGAACACTCTCAATGCTGGGGGCCAGGGATCCAAATGATAGAGTAGAAAACAGTAAATTTCTTCCTGTCTTTGTTGTTTTGGTGAAAACAAAACAAAAAAAGCTTGTATTTCTTTCCCTTGGGAATAAAAATAAACAATACATTAAATCTTAAAATATAGATGATTTTCTTAAGCTATTGACTGTGTAATTTCCACAGGTGATGGAATCAAAGAAATATAACTCAGTTGTTAATAAATATCGAAGATGAAATTAGGTGGAATTTTAGATAATTTTTATTATCATTTTATTTTATATATATTTAAATATTTCTTCCCTCATAATTCATTCCAACAGCCTTCCACCCCTCCCTTCACTCCTACCACTTCTCCCCGATCTCCCCTCTCCCCCAGATCTACCTCCCATCCTCCCACTCCCACCCCCATCTCTCCCTAAGAAAGAGAAGTTTTCCTAGGCTTACTGCTCAAACATGGCACAAATGATGGAACAGGGTCAGTCACAATTTCCTACTTGAAGGTTGGAATAGGCAACCCAGTAGGGGGACAAGGTACACAAGGGGGAGCAAGAAGTTCAGGGACACCTCTCTTCCCCCATTCCAGTGTATGAGTTCTGCAAGAGCACCAGGGCAGGCAAACTCAAGACATATTTGAGGGATCCAACAGGTTCCATGTCTGCTGCTTCAGACTCTTTAAGCCCCTAGGAGTGCTGATCAGTTGAGTCAATGGGGTTTGTCCTGCTGATGTCCTTGATCCTTCTGGTCCCAGAAATCCCTCCTCCATGTCTTCCATGGGGTTCCCCTGAGCTCTGTATTTTATTTGGCCCTGGGTCTCTGCACCTGCTCCCTTCAGTGGGCATAGAGAGACCCTCTGTTGAGAATTGGGCTAAGCACTAATCTATGAGGAGAGCAAGATAACAATAGACTTCTTCTCCTGTCTGCACAGACTCTTGTTCCTGGCCTGCCCTGGAGTATTGGTCATGGGTTGCAGCTTTAGCATAGTGTTCTGTTCTTCCATTTTCCCAGTGGATCCTGCAGGGAGGATAGGGCATAGGTTGAACTTTCTGTGGCTGGGATGATATCCCAGTCCCACCACTGGACGCCTTGCCTGGTTACAAGAGATGGCCTGTTTAGGATCCCTATCTCCATTTACTAGAGGTCTTCCCTAGGGTCTCCTTTGTTGATTACAGTTAGTTCAACTGCACTAGGTGTCCCAGTTCTCCCCAAAATATCCTCCAATTCTGGCCATCTCTCTCTATATTCTCTTCTTCCATCTATTTTCCCTATCCCGGTGCCTTCTCTCCCCATTTCCCTCCTGTCCCTTCTACATCATCTATTCTAGTTCCACTTTACCAGGGAGATATCTGTGTCCCCACGAGGGCCCTCCCTGTTGCATAGTCTCTCTGGATTTGTGGATTACAGCATCTTAGTCCTCTGCTTAACAGTTAATGTCCACATATAAATGAGTACATGCTGAGTTTGTCTTTCTGGGATTGAGTTACCTCATTCAGGATGAAATTTTTCTAGTTCCTTCATTTTGCCTACAAAATTAATATAGTCATATTTTTTAATAGCTGAGTAGTATTCCATTGTGTAAATGTGCCACAATTTCTTTATCCATTCTTCAGTTTAGGAGCACCTAGTTTGTTTCAATTTCTTGCTATTATGAACAAAGCTATTATAAACATAGGTGAGCAAGTGTACTTGTAGGAGGATGGAATGTCCTTAGGGTATAGGCCCAGGCGAACTATAGCTGAGCCTTGAAGTAGATATTTCCAATTTCCTGAGGAATAGCCATATTGATTTCCATAGTGGTTGTACATGTTTGCTTTCCCACCAGCAGTGAAGGAGTATTCTTCTTGCTTTACACCTCCACATTCAGCATAAGCTGTCATTTGAGTTGTTGATCTTAGCCATTCTGGCAGGTGCAAGATGGAATCTCAGAGTAGTTTTGATTTGTATTTCCCAGATGTCTAAGGATGTTTAACATTTATCAGCCATATGAGATTCCTCTTTGGAGGATTCTCTGTTTAGATCTATATCCCATTTTTTAATTGGGTTATTTGTTTTGTTGAGGTCTATTTTCTTGAGTTCTTTATATATTTTGGGTATTAGCCTTCTATTGGAAGTGAGGTTGTTGAATACCTTTTCCCATTATGTAGGCTCCCATTTTGTCTTATTGACAGTGTTCTTTGCCTTAAAGAAATGTTTCAGTTTCGTGAGGTCCACTTATTAATTATTGATTATTATTGTTCAGAAAGTTGTCTCCTGTGCCAGTGTGCTCAAGGCTGTTGTCCATTTTCTCCTCTATTAGGTTCAGTGTATGTAGTATTATATTTAGGAATTTGATCCATTTGGACTTGAGTTTTATGCATGGTGATAAATATGGATCTATTTTCATTCTTCTACATGGGGACATCCAATTAGATCAGCAACATTTGTTAAAGATGCTTGCTTGCTTTTTTTCCATTGTATGTTTCTGGCTTCTTCATTAAAGTTATGGTGTCCGTACATGTGTAGATTTATGTCTGTATCCTTGATTCAGTTCCATTGATCCTCATTTCTGCTTTTGTCCCAATATCATTCTATATTTATTACTATGTCTCTGTAGCACAGCTTAAAATCAGGGTGTTGATACCTCCAGAAATTCTTTTATTTTTCAGAATCATTTTAGCTATCCTTGATTGATTGATTGATTGATTGATTGATTGATTGATTGCTATTGTTTTTCCCTTATGAAGATGATTATTGCCCTCTCAAGGTCTGTAAAGAATTTTATTGCTATTTTGATAAGGATTGAATTGAATCTGTAGATTGCTTTTGGTAGAATGACCATTTTTACTATGCTAATCCTACCAAATCAGGAGCATGAGATATATTTCCATCTTCTGAGATCTTCTTCAATTTCCCTCTTCAAGGTCTTAAAGTTTTTGACACACAAGTCTTTCACATGCTTGATTAGAGTCACCCCAAGATACCTTATGTTATTTGTGGCTAATGTGAAAGCTATTGTTTCCCAGAATTTCTTTCTCTGTCCATTTGTCATATGTATAAAGGAGGGCTATAGATTTTTTTGAGTTGATCATGTAGTCAGACACTTCAATGAGGGCATTTATCAGATGTAGGAATTCCCTGGTAGAGTTTTGGGGGCCACTTACATATACTAACATATTATCTGTAAATAAGGATACTTTAACTTCTTCCTTTCCTATCCACTTGATTTCCTTCTGTTGTCTTCTTGCTCTAGCTAGAACTTCAAGTACTAAATTGAATAGGTATGGAGAAAGGGAGAAAGGAGAAAGAATTTTGTCTTGTCCTGACTTTAGTGGAATTGCTCTGAGTTTCTCTCCATTTAATTTGATGTTGGCTATGGGTTGCTGTAAATTTTCTTTTTTATGTTTAGTTATGGTCTTTGTATCCCTACTCTCTTCAATACTTTTTATGATGGGGTTTTTTATTTTGTCACAAGCTTTCTCAGCATTTAGTCACATAATCATGTGATTTTTTTTTTCCTTCAGTTTGCTTATGTGGTGAATGACATTGACTGATTTTTATATGTTGAACCATCTCTGCATATCTGGGAGGAAGGCAACTTGTTCATATTGGATGGCCTTTTTAATGCGTTCATGGATGCAGTCTGCATGTATTTTATTGAGTATTTTTGCATCTATGTTCACGAGGGAAATTGGACTGTAATTATTTTTCTTTGGTGAATCTTTGTGTGGTTTTAGTATCGGCATGACTGTGGTCTCATAGAATGGATTTGGCTGTGTTCCTTCTGCTTCTATTAGATGATTTTAACAATAATATATTATACTTACTTATTTTTTATTATACGTCTATATTTGTGTGTGTGTGCTAATGTATGTATGGTATGGGAAAGTATCTATCGAGGTCAAAATGTGGTATCTGATTCCCTGGAGCTGGAATTACAGATGGGTGTGTGCCACCAGACATGGGTTCTGGGAACTGACTTCCCATCCTCAGGAAGAGCAGGAAATTCTTTCATCTATTGAACCATCTCTCCATTTAATGGTTATTCTAATGATGGAGCAAATACCTTTTAAGTGGATTTCTCTGGATTGCATCTCATGTGAAGCTATTGGAGTCTACAAGAAACTATTATCAGTATTTTTCAAATGGATACCTAAGAACATTAGAATTACAAAGCTTGAGTCAAGTCCTCTCTCTATCTTTATGATGACCATACTATATTAAATACATCATTGAAGTTGCCTGAATATGTTTCCTTGGCAAAATGTAAATTGTGTTGATGTTTAATGCCAGTAAACACCAAAGACTTAAAAGAAGCAAATGAAACTCATAAGAAAAAAACGTATACAATGTTGTGTGGTCTATAGATAATTGTTTTTTGGAAAATAGTATTTAAAAATATTGAGATATTTATGAGTAATGATCAAAAAGTATATTTACCTTTATTTGATGTAATGAAATAAAAGTATTCCTTTAAACATTTAGTAATGTTTAGAAGACTGAAAACTATGCTTGAATAAAATCAGAGTTGGCACAGTAGTAACTAGTTATCTAATAAACAAGAAACTGCCCTCAGTAAACATTTTATTTATTTATTTGTAGTTTCACTGAAGTACAATTGGCACACAGAGACATGCACAACTTTAGTGTTTAACTTGATGTATGTGCACATGCATAGCACTTGATGCTCAGATATAATTCTATCCCCCCATTCCATATCATAAACTACGTTGTACAGTGGTACTCTACAACTTGCCTAGAATACTGACAATTCACAACCATGAAAGTTTTCCCCACGTCCCACATTCTGATGGCTGCTAAAATATTATTTCTCAATTTTATATAGATTATGTAAGTGAGCATTTGTCTGCTATGACTAGTACATAACATTATGTTATTACAGGTCCCTCTATGTCGTAACCAATGTCATAGTTACCTTTTATTTTAAAGATGAAATACATATACACACATAAATAATACATAGTATAATAATATATACAAAATTATTTCTATATATGAATACCATGCATAAATATGTGACATATATTATTATCATGTCCGTGTATATTCATATTGTTTTCATGGCTTGGTTACTATTAAAAATGTTGCATGAGGGCACAGACTTTTCACAGGAATCTTGACTTTAGTTCTGATATATAATTTATAATGAAAGCTAGAGGCAAGTTACTATAATTCCCAAATAAATGCCAATACTGCTAATGGCTCTTTTGATCTAAAACTTAAAGACCTGGAATTCATTAAACTGTTCACAATGTCTTTAGGTTTAATATAGCATGGGTACCAACTGTGTGTATATAACTGTCAACCTAGATTCAATAGACTGGAGGTCAGTTCTAACAGCAACTCAAAACACAAGCCAAAGTGTAGAGACAAGTCAGTCATGATTTGAAACTTCATTGAACAAATCATATCACTGCTCCTGAAAATTGAACTTCAAAAGTAATTTAAAAATTAAAAAGTTATTTGTTTTTCATAGTCAAGGCCTGCATGTTATTATTACTGACAAATATTTGGAGGGTCTTAACCTGCAC
Source organism: Cricetomys ansorgei (assembly GCA_026225945.1). NCBI lineage: Eukaryota > Metazoa > Chordata > Mammalia > Rodentia > Nesomyidae > Cricetomys > Cricetomys ansorgei. Next base: position 2,868,439 of record JAMJFZ010000716.1, on the reverse strand, counting down.
ACTTGTTTATATTCCACTGAAGCCCCAACTTCTGAAAGATGTGCAATGGTCAACTAGGCAGAGAACCACAGACATAACAAAAAATACTTTGTGATCTCTAGAACATCTTTAAACATTTTGAAATCATTTTATATTGATATTTATTATTAAAATAAATAGAAGCAATCCCCAGTGTGGATTATGTACAGAAGACTGGGTTTCTTTTATGAGTATAAGTTTATGAACTACACAGGTGAGAAATATTAAGGAAAATAAACAGAATTATGGCAGCTGTAAGTTCACACACACACACAAATACAGAGAAGTAGAGAGAGAGAGAAAGACAGAGACAGAGAAAAAGAGACAGAGAGAGAGAATGAAGGTGCACCTGGCAAATAACTACTTTTTGCTCCACTTTAGCATATTTGTATTTGGGTAAATTACATTTGCAGAGAACTTCTTCATGAGAATATTTTTAATTCTTACTCAGAATTTACATTGACTTAACATATTGCCTATCTTTAAACAACCTAGCACATAAATGTTTCCAAAGGGCATGCATAGCACTATTAAGTAAAATTAATAAATATGCAAAGGGTAGGACACTCTCATTTCTTTGCCTTCATTTTTATTTGTAAAAATAACCATAAAATGAATATTAGAGCATTACTAGGCATTTTATATTTTGTATAAAATATGGAGGTATATTTGCATAAAATCTGTATCACATCTCATCTTTCTGCATTCTCTTTCTCTCCTTCTTTCTCTCATATCATTTTTACTTTTCAATGTTTCCTTATTCATTTACATTCATTCAATACTCATTCATTCACAGGATGAATTAATGAAGAATCACAATTTTTCCCAATAATATAATTTGCACACAATGAAGTTTTAGATGTCAACTTTTATTGCATTATTCAAAAGTATTTATTGATTTAAATTCTAATGATTTTCTAATACAAAATAAAAAAGGAGCTTTTCATTGTAGACCAGTAAATCAAATTAAGTTAACAAAGATATAGAATGACTAATATAAAAGAATGGTGGTACAAAAACAGTATGTATCCCCATCATCTTTACAAAAGTTTAAGGCAGCATACATGACTCAATAGGCAGCATATATGTCCCAATAAATTATTTTGTAAAATTAGCTGTAAAATTTTTCCTGTTGCTGTGATAAAGTACCCTGGCAAAGACAACTTAAGGAAGGAAAGGTTCATTTTTGTTCTTGTTTCAAGGATACAGCTCATCTTAACTGGGAGTCAAGGTGATAGGAGTTTGACACTGCTGGTCATATTGCATCAACCCTTAGGAAGAAAACAATACTGAATCCTGGAACTCAGATAGTTCCCTCCATTCTATTTAGTCTAGGCCTCGAACCCAGGGAATAACATTGTCTATATTTAGGATAGTTTTCTCACCTACATGATCCTAATGAGTATAATCTTTCATAGGTATTACCAGAGGTTTCTCTCCTAAGTATTATAAATATCCTCAAGTTGATAGTCATTTTTAAACATCACAATGAGAGAGAGTATTATCAATATTTTAAAATGTTCTTCTATTTCCAGAAATAAGAAAACATTCTTTAGGAATTTCCAGAAATAAAATTAAAAAAAAAAACATTCTTTAAGAATATCTCTTTAAAGCTCACTGATCTAAACATACTTTACTTCTTTTGTTGGTTAATTGGCAATAAAAAACACCATCTGAAGAACATACACATACAAAAAAAAATAAATTCACCCATATGTCTCCACATCATCTGGAAAGATAGCAAAACTGAAAAATAGTTCTCAGGTAAACATTTATAGGAGATAATTTGACATAAAATACTATAGTTGGCCATGAAAAATAAATTTTGATGAGCCTGCTGAATGTGTCTCTTACAAATAAATTAATAGTATTTTTTAAAAATAAAGATTTCTCATTTTACGCTCATTGTCATAGTGTAGATAAAAGTGAAGGTATACTGTCAAAATAAAATCTGGAAACACATTACTTAGAGTTAGCAAAGTCACACTCAAAACAACATAATTATAAATCCTGTCTCTATACTTACATTTGAAATGATTTAATTCAAAATATAGATTGCTATTAGAATTTACCTTTAAAATATATTATTGGGAACAGAGACATGACTCAGTCGATAGTATGTTTGTTTTGACAACATAAGCCACTGAGTCCATATTGTAGTCATTGATTCAGGCCAAAAGCCAGATTTAATCCCTGATCCTTAGAGGGATTAAGCCTCCATGCAATCTAATCTTAAACCTAGAACTAGAAGGCTTCAGCTTCCATACAATCTAGAACATTTAAGTCTCCAATATTTGCTGCTAACTGACTCCCTCTGACTAGCTCCTTCTGAACTCAGAGCTGTACTGAACTCAACTGACTCTTCTGGTTGGGTGATTCAATTCACTGACTACCTGACTCTCTGAGCAGAGATCCTCCTTTTGTATCCTGAGAGTTGGGCATGTCCTCATTGTGATATGATCTTAGATGTCACTCTGCCAACTCTTCACTCTGTTTCAATCTCAGAGTTGGGATTAAAGGTATGTGTCCATTTTGTAACCAACTTAGAGCTGTGGCCTATTTCTAATTGACTACTTCCTTTTAGATCCTTAGTGTAGGTATTAAAGGTGTATGCTACATTGCCTTAACCACAGAAATTCCTTTCATCTAACATTAGCACAAACAAAGGACAGGATTAGTCTGACTAGCAGTCTTTCTCCATTCCTTCCAGACCATACAAGCCTCTGAATGTGATCTCTTCCTTCAGACCCTTGTATTTGATCCCTTCCTAGCTATCACACCGACCTTTCAATGTGATACTTTATAAGAGCAGCCATGTTGCTGGATTGAAATATTAAATGTTCCTCAACATCAGATAAAGAGCATACAAGTAAAAACCACATGTGACTATATAGTGTTCTAATCCCACAGCTCTTGAGTAGAGTAGGGAGGAGTCCAGGAGTACCCTGCCCTGTCAATCTATCCTAAATAAATTGTACTAAGTTCAACAACACATATTCACACAAAACTAAAGATACAGACGGATAAAAGAATGCATCACAATCCAAGTTTCTGGAACCCCTCATGCAAGCATATGGACAAACAGCACAACACATATTTGTGTATGTGTATGTGTTGCTAAATGAAAACTTATACATATAACGCATATATACATAAACAAATAAACAAGTTTCATATACAGATTCATATAACCATATATAATATATATCACAAACTACTGAAACTAAAAAATACTATTTTTTCAAATACATCAAATAGGATTTCAAGACAGAAGAACTTATTTTTTACAAAATATTAATACACCAGTTGTGGTGGCACATGTGAGTAGGATTTGCTGAGGAGGAGGCAAAGGCAGGAGGATTACGAGTTTAAAGCCAGCCTGAGCTACATATTTTGCCAGGCGGTGGCACATACCCTTAATTTCAACACATGGGTGGTAGAGGCATGTGGACCTCTGTGAGTCTGAGGCCAGTCTCATCTACAGAGTGAGTTCCAGGACAGCCAGAGTTACAAACAGAGAACCCTTCCCCAAAACAGTAGTATAAATGCAAGAAAAAGTAGTAAGTTGGTAGGCAAGTATGCTAATGAAAACAAAAATTATGTCCTCGAAAATGTTGAATCTTCACCAGTATGTGAGGGACAGAGCCTAGATCAGAATGTTGTCATTATGAAATTAATAAACAGCAGCAGAATTCTTCCCTAAAATTCAGAAATTAGTGCTTATATGGAGCATAAACAAGTAAGTTAGGGCTTCGATGGGACATAAACAAGTATGCTGGATAAGACTCTCCAAATGTTAATCAGTAATAATAACATGCAGACTATGTCTATGAAAAACAAATAAATTTTATTTTTTACATTACTTTTAAGGATCAATTTTTCCTATTTTTCATCATAATTTGCCTTGTTGGATGATGTTTCAAAACATACAAACACATATTGACTGGTATGCACCATAAAGACTTTATATTACGCAGTCTTGTTGATTAACATAGACAGGGAAAAGGGAAGTATTCTGGTTAGATTAATTCCATCTTTTGAAGTCGTGGGTATTTGGCCCAGTTTTCAATGTCAAGTATAGGTTATAATTTATTCAATCTTGCCTTTTGTTCTTTTTCACTCCCAACCTTTAATAATATTGGGTAATATTGGGTGCTTGAATTTATTAGCATTCATCAAAGAGTACTTTTGGCAGAACTGTATCACAAGGACTGACATGGGTATGTGTAAAACAATACATCTGCAAGTCTGCAAAAAAGGGAAATTTAGTGAGAATATCGGTTATATAACTGAAACTATTTTTTTGTGGATCAAATAAAATTACAGAGGCGCCATGCATAGTGCTGTTGCTGAAGGCCATCATAAACCCTGATTTTCACAGGGTTGGTTATTTGGTCTTTTCATCAACAACAACAAAAAAAAAACTTTCTGTACTTAACTTGCCAAAGTATTGAAATAGTTTGGAAATGGAGACCTTTATTTTTCCAATTAAAAAGAAAGAATACCTACCATTTTGGCTTTTAAATGTAGATGGAATAAAAATACAGATGGTATTATAATATTATGCTGAATTCTTGTGCTGTTTTTCTTCTTTTATAAATGTGTATCATGAGAATGTCATATCCTTTTTTTAAGTGTCTTTTTAAAATGGGGAGGAATGTCTATCAGTCACAACAATTTAACTCTTAAATATCTTTATGAAAGCTAATACGTAAATAACATGAGCATGAGGGAAATTGGTAAGACTGTCATAATCATTTGCTCATTATTCAAAATCATACATTCCTACCCTTCTATGTGAGAATAAAAACTGATTTCAAATGGTTGGCAATCCATTATACATTTGAGACACTTCTTGAAGATGAGAATTAAGTGCCAATGAATATTTGAGTCACACCTGGGTTGATTTCCCATAAGGGGCATGTGAATATTCAGAATATCTAATGTCTCCAAAGTCTTTCAGGCAGGAAATCAAGGACCTCAGCAGCGAAAGATTTGTGTATGCATGTGTGTGTGTGTGAATTAAACTTATATATACATGATATCAGAAAACATTGAAAATAATAGTTTATATCAACTTATTTCCTTCTCTGAAAAGTTTTCTGGAGCTGTTATAATACTATAATTGCAAAATAGATTGGATTTCTTTCTTCAACTTGTTAAGATATCATACAATCTTCTTAGAATCACATCATAGGTTCTGTGTAGACATTTTGTGCCATGAATGAGGCTTACGGAGCACTTGATATCTTCATTACTAGTTCTTCTTTCTTTGAGTGTTAATAAAAAATTAGGGGAAGAAATGAAATATTCCAAGAAGGCCTTTTTTCTACAGACTTTCACCACAATGTTTAGCATAAATTGGCAAATTTTAACTTGATTCAGCCATATCTAAATTTATGTAAGTTATGATTTTCTACTTATATTTCCATTAATGCTCCCTAATCTATTAGTAATTAAATATTGTATTAGAGGAGATGACCTCACAGCAGTGCACATGTTAATGATTTCACTTTAGCATTGGCAATGGCACGTGAATGCATTTCATAGTGACTTTTATCAGTTCTTCCTTTTACTAATCCCGATTAAAAAAGACAAGACAAACAGGAAAAATCCTGTTTAGATGAATTGGAAAAACTACATCTTGGCTCCATAATAGATATTTGACATATTGATAATGTTAACATTTTACTGTAGAATTTTTATTATGTCCAAACTGGTCACAGTTATTGTTCTTAGGAAATAAGAGTAATTAAGTAAGTAATAATAAATAAATAATGTTTTGAGAGGTACAAAATCACACATCTCAAATTGTAGTAGCTGCTTTATAATGTTGAAATTCAGTAAACCCATATATACTAGATTTTTCTGTAATGATAAAATTTTTAAATTAATGTTGAGTTAAGAAATATATATATGTGTGCGTATATATATATTACATAACAACTATACATATATATACATACATATATATACATATACATATATATTACATAACAACTATAAATATATATATATATACATATATATATACAGAATGAAGTATAGATCTATGAAGGTATTTGAAGGATGGCTGAAAATCTATATATTTTATATTAAGAAAATCAAGAAATGAATATAAACTGATGAAAATACAATAGCATAATTCAATAAATAAAACCGTAAACATAATTCTAGTAAAGATAAAATAGAATGCTTTAGGCAAACTCAAAACAAAATGTAGCTATTAACCAGATGGAGGAGAAAAAGTACAGTTAAGCAGATTTTTAATAGAGCAAAAAATTTTATTAGAAATCTACTTATATTTTACTTATTAAAGCATAGCAATTCTAGCCTTTGTACTTACCTTATATTTTCCTATATATGATAAATATAAGAAAACTTTATATTGTTATCCTAAAGCATGAAGAAATTATTCATTATCACCCGCTTATTTGTATGTATTTTAAAACATGCTAAGATACAATATACTTTGTCATATGTCTTTCTCATAGCAACATTAAATGTAACAAGTAGGTTTTTGTTTACAAATTTTGGTCAATTGGTTTTTCATCAATAATTCACTAAAATAGATCCCACAAATTTGTAAACTTTTTTGAGAAAAATATTTTATGATAGGGTGTCAAAATATTAATCATTACTTTTGGAGAAGAGGAAAGATGGAAAAGCAAAAATCAGGCTTTTGCTGTCTAATTGCTGAGTTTCATGTAACAGTGAAACCACAGAGAAAGGTTCATTAAAAAAAATAGTCAAAGATGGGAATAAACATAGACAATTACACATTTAATTTTCATAAAACCTTAGTATGTGTAGAATATTATCACTACTTAACTATTGAAAAGTAATACAAGAATGGAGTTGAAACATTACCTTAGAAGGTAAACAACATGTTTCCAAGTCATGTATGACACTTGTGTGGGGAGACTTCATTTTATGTGATGCACCTAATAAATGACTGATCCACTCCCTAGTCATTGGCCTGTGGCATGATGAACTAACTTACTGGGAAAATGATAACAACAGATGCTTCAGAGCTTAGAACTGTGTGAGATAGGAGAAAGAAATTCAAGCACACTCATTATTATTGTGCTCAGAACTTTTAAGAATGGTTAGACTTATTTCTGAAATTTTGAGGCTTCTACATTAAAATTGATTAAATTACATTTATTTAAATCAACCATTATAGATCTGACTTTTTAATTATCAAGGTTTGCAGTTAAGGAGGTAAAGGCAATAGTTTAGCAGTGCACACAGGGTGCTCTAGAAATAAATGCAAAAGTATAAAAATTATCATTAAACTGCATGTCAATAGTTGGCTTAGTATTAACACTTTAATACCCACCCTTTTGTCAATACACTGGACTTCATTTGGACTTCAAAGTAAGAAAATCTCCAGGAGGCAGCTGCTTTTATAGCTTGTTTTTTCCTTTTTTTTTCTCTCTATTTTACTGGATGGTTCTTATTTCAAAGATAGAAACAAAATAAACATTTTAAAGTTGTAGTTGTTTAAGATTTTATAAAAATAGTTAAGATTGTTAAGTATGCATATTTTTACATTTGATCAAGCATTATTTCTAAAATTCATGTTCTAAATAAGAACTGTTTCTGAAGACAGAAAAAAGTAGTCATAATAAACTTACATTTTAATTCCCAGAACAAAGTGGTTTGCAATTGAAATAAAAATGGGCATATGTTGGTGCATTTACATAGAATTGCACTACAGAATGCATAGGTGAGGTTTATGGGGAATGGATGAGAGTGTGAAGGAGTGAGTCTCTGATTCTTGTACCTTATTTTAGGCTACTTTTTTTCTGTTCATTTGTTTTGTCCAATTTTGATGTAGTGGTTTTTGTTTTATCTTATTTTATGATGTTTTGTATTTGTCTTAGAAGCCTGTTTTTTCTAATGAGAGATGGGGAAGAAGTAGATCTGATTAGGAGAGGAGGTAAGGAGGAACTCAGAATAGAGGGAAGGGAAACTTTAATTGGGATACATTGTGTGAGAAAAAAACTATGTTCAATAAAAGGGAAAAATAAAAAAATATACTGAATAATTAATGATACAAACTTTGTAGGCATTTTCTTATTACTCAATATTTGGCAGTATATGATTTATGACTTTCTTAAAATAATAAACTCTGAAAACACATTACAATTACTAGGATGATTAAATGAATCTATAAAAAAAGAAACAAAATATACAGCTAATTTACATTGGAAATTGTATTTTATTCTTTTGTGTTTGTTCTTTTTATCACAGTGTCCACTCTGTAGTCCACATTGGCCTGGAATTTAACATGTAACTGAAGTTAGCCTCAAATTCTTGTCAAAACTCTGTATTTTTGAGATGCTGAAAATACAGAAATGAGTCATTATTCATGACTTGAAATGTACCTCTTCAAATTGGGTCAGAAGATATTAAGTAATAGCTTAAATGATTAGCTAATTGTTATTCTCTTAAAGCATGATGCTAATTATCTAATGTTATAAATTAATATAGATATATAACATAATTTATGGTGTACATAGTACTTATGTTAGAATTATTGTCAAATACTAGTAAATGTGGTAGGCATGATTATTATTTTATACTACATTTGTTTAAATATTTTATAATAACTCATTGGCTAACATTATAATTAGCTGAGCGAAGATTATCATTAATAAAGTAAAAGAACTTGACACGTATAGATGTATAACTCAAACTAAAGCCATAGCCAAATAGAAGTTTACATTCTTATAGAATGTTCTTTGTTCTTCGATAAAAAGAAAACTTGTGAAATACTACAATGTAGTTCTTGGGAAACATTTGATAAATTTCCTCTTTCATCTGTGTTCTAAATTTTTGAATGTGGAAGAAATAGTATTCCCTGGGGAAGAGCACAACAATTGATTATCCAATACCAAATAGTCATCCCTGAAAACATACATACAAGTAACATATTGGGACTGAGAAGGGTGTATTTATTCATTTAGGAATATACACACACACACACACAAACAAACAACAACAACAGCAATAATTAAAAAGAGACTATGATTTTGAAAGAGAGTGGGATGAATATAGGGAAGGTTTTGAAATAGGAAAATGATCAGGGAAATAATGTAAACTCAAAATTTTTTTAAAAGCTTAAAATAATGTAAACAATCATGAAGAAGTTAATGTTGTCTCTTCACCCTTATGCTAATGCAACCAAATAGTATCTACTTCTTACTCAAATATACAAAGTATGGTACTGAGCTAGGATGTGTGGGTTGTATGAAAAATGGTTAGGCCTTTGCAACAACAGCTGATAAGACGGTGCTCCTCAGTGTGGGAAATGGAAAGAGGAGGTAGTCAGTCACTCTTGGAGTTGGGACATGGATATTCAGTGTACTTGCTAATGATGTGGACTACACACAAGAGGGAGGTGGTAAAATATTCTGACAACACTATGCTACTTTGCTTAGTTAAAAACTAATGAGGTTTGGGAGATGATCCAGATGGCTCTAATCATACTGGAGAATTGAGAAGCCCAGTAGCAGATGAAATTCATTTTTGATAAATGTACATGAAAGAACATAGGAAAATTATAATCTGAGCCTTCTATGTACACCATGAGGTTTTGATCTTATAAACTCTCTGAGGAGCAAGACATTTACTCCTACTATTGATGGTTCAGAGAAGGTATCCCCCAAGTACATCTCTTTAGAAACAGCTGAGTAGATACTTGAATGTATTGAGACTGAGGTTTGAAAATGCAAATAATTGGGAAAGCTGTTTTGAGACAGATAAAAATGTTTTGCCCATTGCACCAGGATGGATTTCTTTTGGGTAACAAGAAGTGACAGAAACAAAAAAATTACAGGAGCTTGATGAAATAGTGACTTATTATTGAAGGCTGAAAGACTGACAACAGGAGAGCACATTTACATATAGAGGAACTGGCTACTATGGTAAAGCTTTTCAACCATTAATAATTTGATCTCTTTAACAGAACAGTAACTTTGGGACCCCCTACAATTAATATATGATTTTGAATATTTAGCATTTGAAATTTAAATATTCATAGTTTAGTTTGATTCATTTACTAGGTTGTAGGGGATAAATTTTGAATGTGTACAGTCATAGCCCCTTTGTGACATTCATAAGAAAAAAAGTTGATATTATCATATCAAATTAAAGGTCTATGATTTTAATTCATGACTGAGTAATAATAAAAGACAGGGAAATGTAAAATATAAGTTTACATATGTATATCATATGTATATTAAGATATGCAATTGAGATATATATTTATATCTTAAATATATAATTATTTCTTGTCCATAAGAAGCAATTACAGAAATTACCTAAATGATTTGTTTTTGAAGCATATACAACTAACATAGAAGAAAATATTATAGAAATCCAAGGTTCATTGATAAAGTTGTCAGCTTTTACAAACCTGAATGAAATCATTCATTTAGTAGTATGCTAGTCCCTTCTTTTAAGAAATGATTAATATTTAAATGAATTCCAAAGACCTGTTTTCTAACATTTTTCTCTAACAAGGAATATTTGACATCAATGATGATGCATGAAAGAGTTTTATTTTTATAATGTTTAATGGAAATGTGTACAAGTTCATAATCTCACAGAGAGCAAGCATGCTGCTTGCTTCTTTGTATTAGTCTCATCTGTTTGAATTGTTCAAGAAAATTTAAAATTTGCTTAGATATACATTATAAAAAAACTACCTAAATATGGGTTAAAATTTCTCTGAGGGTTTGAGAACACCAATAAGTTAAGAGCTATCAGGGTCAGGGGACAGGGCACCTTTGCCACCAAGCAGAATGGAGAAAATAGCTCACTTAATATCACTTCTTATTACAAGTGTGTCCCTCACGGTTTCCCATGAGCTTCTATAGGGATGCCCTGGACATCAACAGCTAAAACTATTATTCAAACTTCTGTGTGAATCTACATGGATGCCCTCTAACTAGAACTCAACACTTCTCCATGTACTCTTAAATGAAAATGTGCCATTCTGACATGCTGTGTTCCTTTTAATGAAGAGTTTATAGAAGCAAAGATGAATGATATTGATCAAAACAGTCAAATGGCTCCATTTCATAGTATAAAGTGTAATTCTTCTCTTCTGAGAAGCATACAGGAAGGTAGTAGAGCTCAAGGAATTCACAATTCACTCCATACATTCTTTAAAAACACCTGAAAACTGACAAATTTACCTCAAAATAAGAACTGGTTATAAAGTTGTGTTAGTGTTAAGTTTCTAATTTGTTAAAAACAAAAATATTAACAATGCACCTCATAAAATGGAGTAAAGCAGAATAAATAAAAAGGAATAAACTACAAGCTAGTGAGTCTACAAAATTCTTTAAGACGGGAAGCTTTGCTCAAATATTTCATAATATGTCAGAAGCAAGCCAAATGATTTAAGTATCTGATTCCTTTTCCATCTTAAAAATAACTGTTAATTTTCACAAGAGCCCTGGGCTCAGGGAAATGCATAACAAAATGAATGTATGATTCATTCAGTGGACCATAAGTAGAAGAAAAAAACACTATCTTACATTTCCCCCAGTAAAAGTGAGAAGAGAATCCTATTTCAAGGGCACTTTACCAAATCACAGTGTGTTTCGTGTGAATGATTTGATACATGAAACCTCTATTGTTCCCATTCAGCAAAACCACAGCTGAAGAAATGGAATCCACAGTATTGGAACTAAAACAGAAAAGCCAATTGAGCTTTATCTAGCCTTTCAAAATGAAAGAAGGTGAGAAAAAATAGGAACATCATATACATTAGTGCCTTTTTGATGTGTATGACCAGCAGCATTTGTACAATTTAAATCATAAATTCCGATTAGTAAGAGTCAGTCTCTCCCACAGGAGTTTCCTCTCTATACCTTTTCTAACTTATTCAGTCTCTAATATCTACTCAAACAGGAAGAATCTATCCTTAATAAAATAATGCACATGGAAAGGAGAGAATAAATGATTGGTTTCACTGAAAAAAAAAGTTGGAAAGGGGAGGCATAGAAGAATAGTATAGATGCCCAAGCCCAGATTCTTTATCTACATATCATGCAAATTTGGCAAAAAAAAGTTTCTGATTATATGCTAACCAAAAATTAATACAAAATGAAGCATATAATGAATCTGATGTATATCTTGCAATACTAATGCAGCCTTGGTTTTGAATTTACATGGACAAGCTTTGCATCTTCGAAGTTGACATACCACTCACACAATAAACCTTCTCTAAAACACCTCAGTTCATATCAGACTATTGAATGTTCTGGAAAGTAGTGTTTCTGTAGCACACACTAAAGTTCTGGATCTTACAAAATACATTGGTTTAATTATGGAAAAAAACCACATATTTTCCTACTATAATTTGTTAGCATGTAAGTATCAATTTTGTATATCTTAGGTTGAATTTTGTTAGAATGTTTGATTTTAAAAGTTACCATGAGAGTTACTGACTTGAGTTACGTGAAAAATTGTTAAATGTTTTATTTTAAGTTTAGGACAGAATTTGTAACAATTTCTCATAGATAAAATCCTGTGTGAAATGTAGGAAGGGTTTACATTCCAGTGGTCTACTACGTTCAGTGGCCTGTGTGGTCTAGCACACCTTTAATTCTAGTATTCAGAAAGCAATGGTGGTCCACACCTTTAATCCCTAATATGGAAAAAAGCATGGAAGCAGACATAGGATGTGTAGCTCAGAAGGAGTTAGAAAGAGTTACAAAAGAATCAGTAACAGCTCAGTATCAGTCAATAACAAAGACACAGAAGCAGACTGAAATGTTTTAGTTCAGAGGGAGCTAGTCTGGACTGCTCAGATGTCACTAGAAGGTTAAACATTTTTGATTGTCTAGAGGTTAAAGCCTTCCGTTTCTAAATTTAGGAGTAGAAAATATGGAGGCCAAATAACTCCAGGGCTCCTGCACTAAGGACCAGTGATTTAATTAGACAAAGAATAAAAAGCCTTTGCCCTGAGTCAAATCAGGCATGAATCTACACCTACAATTCCCGAAACAGTTCTAAACATATTTCTGTCAATTTGCACTATATATTTATTTGAAGTTGTTTTTGAACATTGATGATTGTAAAATCAAAATATTGCTAATTCTGGAAAAATGTTGAATCCTACAATATCAAACATTCAACATTTTAAAAATAAATGAGCATATCCATCATCTTTTTACAAAATTGCTTTTCTATTTACTAAATGGTAAGATTACATATATGTCAAATAAATTATTTATTGAATTTTTATGCAGGTCAAATGACAATTTGAAAGATTTGGTTGTTTGCTTCTATCATGTGTTCCCTTAGGGACTCAAGGACCAAATGCAAGTTGTCAGACTTGGTGCAATGTGCCTGTGCCTACTGATATATTGTGTTGGCTCTGCCAAAGAAATTTTTAAAAATAAATTTGTGGAGGCTTGAGAAATAGCTCAGTGATTAAGAGCACTGACTGCTCTTCCAGAGGACCCAGGTTCAATTTGTATCTCCAACATGGCAACTCAAAACTGTCTATAACTCCAGTTCCAGAGAATCTGATGCCCTCACACAGATATACATATGGGTAAAACACCGATGCACATAAAAATAAATGAATATTTAAAAATAAATTTATTATTTGTTATCAGTAAATTTTTTATTTTATACCTATTTTATGTTTTATATGAAGTGTTTCACAACAGTCTCTCCAGTGTAAATGGAATATGCGCCAAAAAAAATAAAATTAAGAGGCTTTGGCATAGAAGAAATTAGAAAACATAATATTGGAAACTGTGCCCTTCAAAGCCACAGATTTCGAATTGAAGGTGTCCTGGTCACTATATTTCATCAATTCGTGCAGATACGCTATTGATTTCTGTTTTGTTGTTGTTGTTTTTTGTTTTCGTTTTTGTTTTTTCCTGGAAGAGAAGAACTTTGTTTTCTTGTAGTTCCTGTTTCCTTGGTACTTGACTAAAGCTTGGTATTCAATAGATACCTTATCATTTTATCATTGTTTGTTTGAAATGGAACTTTCTGATTTGTTGATTTTTTTTTTCTCTTGTTTGTTTATATCCTCACCAGATTGGAGAGTGATTTGTGTGGTACATTTTTCTCCCCAGGCACAGAGATTTTCCAGGAGAGAGCCCATGTTCACTTCCCCTTTTATTATCCATGAAAATCACTTACAATCCAGTTCTGACATCCTTTTTCCTAGTCAAATATTACATTACCAATCAATGAAATATTTAATTACTTTTCCATTCCCATTTGTCATTTTATGTGTCACATTTTTCATTCGTTGTATTAATCGGGCTTACCCTTTTAATTTATTTCCCTTCTGCCTTACTTTCTAGTTGCATATTTTGGATTGAAAACTTTTTCCTCGTTATTCCATATAAACACACCTGATTCAAATCTACTTTTATAGTCTTGCCAGATTTACATATTTTGGTACCTGATTCTTTATACTTTGATGTAGAGTAATAGCCCTGTGTGAGAGCTAAAGTCTACATTCCAGGGACTACATTCAGAGGCCTGTGTGAGCTGATGGAATGTACAAACATCTTTAATCCCAGTATTCAGAAAGCAGTAATAGTCCATGCCTTTAATTCTCAGAAAAAGCAGTGGAGGCACAGGAAATAGAACATAGAAGTCAGTGTCACACAGGAAGTGATGTCTGAGGTGGATCAGAGTGAATGGCAACGTGACTAAACAGAGGAAGAGTTAGCAGAATACAGACATGACCAACTCTCAGGAAAAAAGGTGAGTTCTCAGCTCAGTTAGAGAGAGTTACATAGTGGACAGAACAAGTCAGTTGAACAATCAGTTGAGAAGCAGGCTAAAGTGTCAGTTGTAGTCAGAGTTCAGAAGGAGCTAGTCAGAGTAGCTCAGTCAGCAGTAGGTCTCAGGAGGCTAAAAATGAAGCCTTCTAGATTGGGGCTAACAGTTTAAATGTTCTAAATTTCACAAAGTTTGAAGCCTTCCAGTTCAAGGATTAAGACTTAAAATAGGACAAAATGCTCTAGAGCTCCTGGGCTCCAGGTTTAGAACTAGTAATTTAATTAGGGAAAATAATAAATTGTCCTCTGCCCTGAATCCGTGTCTACATTTGGTGAATCTACATTGACATACACATCTATAATTACACTTTGATGTCAAGCAATGTCATTATCTAACAACTTTTAAATAATTGTACAATACAGGTACTGCATCTCCCAGAATCCAGAGTCTGTTCACTTTCACCTCCCAGTCACGGTATTTCTATTAGGAAAGTCCTGAAAAAGTAAATGCTAAGAACTAAGGGTCCTTACATGGAAACTGAAGCTTCTCCTGTGCTTGTTAGTCGCTCTGGATGATAAAATCTCTTTCCCTATTATAACTTGAAGATTGCAATCTTAGCTGCAAATCATGATGACAGTGTAACAAGGTGAAGTACAAAACATATTACACATAATAATATTAGAATCACATCATGGGGCTTTATTAAAAACAACCCTATTTTTTTAACAGTCAAGTTACCAGAGATTAAGAATAATCATGTATAAAAAGGAGTGAAATTTCATGGTGTCCACGGGTATTTGATAGTATTATGACCTAGGAGAAGAAAGTTGGCTTATATATTAGAATGTTTCCTATCTTACATATAAAAAATTCTCATGTCTCTGAAATGTGGTCAAGAGTAAATGAGATACCATAGATAGAAACTTTTATGTCATGGTTTCTCTCTAACTAACTGAATAAATGACTCTCAGAATGTTCTAAGAATAAGCATAGCATCTAGGTGAGATGTGTATAGCATTGTCAGTTGCATGCTATCAGTTCCATTGAGTTGCCCCATTCTTATGGGTCATTTCTTAATCTCTTTTTATTTGTGTGCTTCAAAAATAGGAAGAATTAACTACTGAAATGAAAATGTAAAATGAGAATGATTAATTTTTTTTCTTTCTGTCTTACATTTCTGATTTCTGGTTTGGAAAATTTGCCAATAAATTTACTTCAATGTACTATTTCAAAAAAGTTCAATAAAAGTCAATATTTCAAATACCGGTCTTTGATTTTGTAACAATTAAGCATAAATAAACTTTTTTTACATGTGAATAAAATCTCAAAATAATCAATGAATGCTCTCATGGCTACTTTTCTATTGCTGTGAGAAAATGTGATGGGGAAAGGTGCTTATTGGTTTGCTACTGGTGGTTTGTTTAGTATTCTTTCTCATACAGCCCTGGACCACCAGTCAAGAAATGGCACCACCCACAGTATTCTTGTAGACCTTGAGTTGATTTAGGGCAAAAGACAGTTTATTCTTTGCTAATGTACAATCTAATCTAAAGACGGGACCTGGAACATTTCAGCCTCTGAGCCTTATTACTGACTGAATTTACTCTGACTAGCTGTTTTCTGAACTCAGAAAATTGTTTCTGAACCTGCTTTCTCTCTTTGTTTATTCTAAGCTAGCTCTGTTCTTCTTGGCTTTTCCTTCTGAACTGACCTCTCTCTGAACTGACTGCCTGCCTGAACTAACTTTCTGTTTCTTTCTAAGTTCTGGCTCTTGTTCTGCTTCCTGGCTGCTTCCTTCTCATTTCTGTCTGAGTTTTGCTTCCATACCCTGCTTCTACCTTGCTTGCTTCTGTGAACCTGAACTCTGAACTCTGCCTCTACTCTTTGCTTCTCCTTCTTAGCTCCACCTCTGCCTCCCTAGTGCTGGGACTAAAGGTGTCTGAGACATTGGGAATAAAAGTATATACTAAAATTCTTTCTATCCTAGACCAGCCATGCTGCTGAATTAAAAGATTAAAAATTCCTCTACAGTTCTGGTCCCACCCACATATGTAACAGATTTGCTTACAGGCAATCTTGATGGAGGCATTTTCTCAATAGAGGTTTCTCTTTCCATATAACACTATCTTATGTCAACTTAACAGAAAAAAAAAAAAGATACGCATGAACAATGTGGAGTCCATAGCCATGTGAAATAACCAACCAGGGCATTTCATTTAAGCCTTCAACATATTGGATAGGCAGAAAAGGGGATTATTAAATTGTATCATGCAATATTTTTTAAAGTAGATAAAAACTTCATTGTTGCTCAGTATTTGTTTCTCCAATATTTAGTTTGTCATATATTAGTGTAAAGCATCATTATAGGCATTTAGACTTGATTAGCAAATCTGAGTGTGCTGACTGCATCCACAGTTTTGTAATGTTTGGCACATAGGTCTTCTTAATATGCTGTGAGAGTAAAGTGTGAAGTGTCCCAGAGCTGTCTTTGTGCTGTAAGTGCTTAGGATGATTCCATTGCTTCAACAGAACTAAAACAGATCTGCTTTTCACCTACCACAATTTGGTAATGCATCAATACATTTTTAATTAAAAATCTGTCACAAGTATAATAGTGAAGACATCATATATTTTTCTTAGATGTTCCATTTCCTCAGACAGTAATCAGAATTGTGTCTCTGTTAGTGAGTGACAGGATATTTTTATTAAGATATTTGAGTGAAATCTAGAAACCTAACGCTAAACAACTGCATTTTAAATTACATGTACCCTACTATGGGCAATTTATAAGACATAATTGTAACAGGGCAATGATTTCTCCATCTTGTCTCAACTGAAGCCATCTTTGGTTTCTACCTACCCTGCCCTGAGAAGTCTTGTGAGAAAGCACCCAACACTGTAATAGAAACTCAGGGTCAAATGGCCCAGATAACACATGTTGTTGGCTCTCGTTAAATAACTTGCTTGTTTCCCCCAGCAATTGCCAACCAGGATGTAGTTTTTCTGTGTTCTTTTGTCAAAAAAAAATCTGTAGTAATATACATTCAGGACTGCTTTTCTGACAAGTGTTTCTCTCCAGGCAGTTGCTGGCTGGCTTAATATAGTCTCTCAATCCAAACTTTGGTTGTGCTGAGTGGTGTCTGGGTCTTTAGCCCATTATAATAATCAAGATATAAGATTGGCCCTTGACAGTATACCAATAAGTAGCAAAACTCTATTGGGAACTTTTTTATGTTTCAATACAAATGCTGAAGATGTGTAAATATCATGATACACAACAGTGTAATCATGACTACCTCCATAGGAAGGAAGTCAGAATGGTAAGTTCGTATGCAGAGAACATGAGTCAGGGTTTCATAATTTGTTTTCCAATATCCATGATCAGCAGAGAATATTGCTATAATCACATATAAAACCCATAGAAAGACGGCCTTCAATCTTCTAGCATCTTTTTAAATTTCTTTCCTATGTGTCTTATAATTTTAATTTTCTGGGTCACATTTATTTCCAGGTAGTTTGTATTTTTGTGTGATCATAGTGAATGAGATATTTTTTTTTGTGATTTGTAGAACAACATTTGATCTTTTAATCCAGCAGCATATCTGCTCTAGCAAAGAATCACATTGAAAAGCCTATTCCACAGCTAGGAAGATCCAAATGTCTGTAGGAAGAGATCACATTCAGAGGCCTGTGAGATCAAGCTGGAATACAGAAAGAATGTTAGTCAGGATAGTCCTGTCTTCTGTTTCTGCTAATGCTAGGTGAAAGGGATTTCTGTGGTTAAGGCAAGGTAGTACATACCTTTAACCCCAACTCAGAAGGAAATGATGGCACATGCCTTTAATCCCAGCTCAGTAGAGATAAGCAGGTAATAGAAACAAAGTGTGGAAGCAGAACTCAGAAAGAGATGGAAGAAGACAAGAAACAGTGAGAACTCAGAAAGTAGAGGCAGAGTGTTTAAGCGATGTGGAAGCAGACAGCAAAGCTCAGAGAGAGAAGCAAGGAAGAAGCAGAAGTGGAAGCAGACAAGAAACAGAGCAGAGAGTTAATTCAGTCAGGCAGTTTGAGTGCAGTCAGCTCCCAGACAATTCAGTTTAGAAGGAAAAGCCAAGAACAACAGAGCCAGTTCAAAAGAAGCAGAGAGAAAGTAGAGAGTCAGAAGCAGATAATTTACAATTTACACCTTAGAGTTCACAATACAGCTCAGAGTTAAAATAGGTAGTTCAGAAGACAGCTAGTCAGAGTGAACTTAATCAGTAGTAAGTTTCAGAGGCTGGAACATTTTTGGTTTAGATTTGCAGATTAGATTGTAAAGAGGCTGAAGCTTCTAGGTAGAGGTTTAGATTAGATTGTATGGAGGTTGAAACCCTCTAGGATTGGGAATATAATTAGCAAAGAATAAACTGCCACGAATTCATGAGAATAATTAAATAAATCAACACATACATCAACAATAACAATGATATTTCTTTTTTTAGTTTGTCATTAAGTAGGTTTGAAAACTATTGGTTTGTAAGTATATTTGTGTGTGTGTGTGTGTGTGTGTGTGTGTGTTTGTGTATGTGTTTCTGTTTGTACCAGCATGCATACTTATATCTGTGCATGTATGCTACAATCCTGGAGAGGAGATCTGAAGAAAATATGATAGACAGAATTTATCCTTGGTATAGGAGAGATGTCTCAGTGATTAAGAGTGCTGCCTGACTCTCCATAGAACCCAGTTCAATTTTCAGGTGTTAACAAAAAGTGGTTCAGATACTATGGAAATTTGGTGAATCTTTAAAATTCTTTAATTTTGTGCAATTCAATATTTCCATATTTAACAAAATATTGAAGTAAATATTCATAGATATATGCCAGTATTCATCATAATTTTATTCTTGAGTCAAATATAGAAGCAGCTTAAATTGTCTTCAGTGATAAAAAGACATATAAGATTTACACACTCAATATATAGGCCAGGTTATACTCAGTTATTAAAAAACCTAGAAAATGGATAAGTAACATCTCGGTAATGGAAAGAAATCAGATACAATATGGCAGATATTATGCTACCACTTACATGAAATTTCTAGCAAATTTATAGCCGGAGAGGAATGAAGGAAAGTGAAATAACTTCTGAGTAAAAGTTGTTACTTTGGAGAAATCAAAATGCTTGGAACTAGAGGTTATAAGTACACACAAATGGAAATTATCCAAACGCTTTTGAATTGTTTAATATAAAACAGTTAATTTCTTTTTGTGCAAGTTTTACCTCAATAAATATTTACATAAAAAAAAAACAGCATGTGAACGTATGTTTAGATACATTCATTGTATCTAAATGGCTACTATTCATTCAATGATTAAGCCAACAATATCTTTCCCAAATTTTGTGACATTTCAAGTAATTACTGGTAAGTATGCAATGACTTGTCTTGCAGCATTATTTCCTGAGATATGCTGTATACATTATGGATATTTTCCCATTTATGTGCTGAGATATCCAAAAATACTTTCCAACTCCAAAATAAACTGACAAAGTAACATTTAAATTAAATTTATAATCTATATTGAAAAATATTAGCATCTTGCGATGTCCAATATAGTCATCTGATAAAAATTAGTGATAGCATGATGTTTATGTCCTCAGTGAAGTTCCACCTCTGACCAGCGCTAAAAGCAGCATGGGGGTGCATTCACATTTGTTGCTTGATCCCGTAGGCTTTAGATGAGACAGATAATCAAGCTTACAAACAAATTATGCTTGTTCTTTTTTATCCTTTTCTAATTTCAAATATATTTAAGTAATTGACAAATAGGAAGTACATAATTTTTATACTTATACCTGGTATTTTTCCAGAAGTCTGCATTGCAAAATGGCCAACACTTATTATAATAATTAACATATCTATCACTTCACATAGCTGGAGCCTATTTATGAAAATGTGGTTTGATTTAATAGTAACATCTGTGCAATTTATTGAAAATAATTCATAATATTCTATGACATGTTGCTGCTATGGTGTAAGTTTGTAATTGGTCCATTATTGACCTAACTGGAGATGAGAGCTAAATGGATTAGCCTTCTAATAAACTCCAATTTAGAGATATTCATCAATTTAATTACTATTGGGTTTAGTGATCCAATTTTGATTTGTTGATCTATTTTAATGAATTGTAGATACAATGGAACTCAATAAAATGATCAAAAGTGAAAATTTAAAAATATAGCGTACGAATGGCATATTAAGTTGAAGGAGAGAGTTACTGTATTGATTAAAGATAAATCGTTAAAAATAATTCTGAAACACAGAGCAGAAGTTTCTGTAGATAGCAGAAGTTTCTTTGGAAATAAAAATGAGTATGCATTTTAAAGGCATCATTTGTAATTAAAAAATGGTTTTGTTCTGAAAACAGTAAACCATCTGTGAACTTTATGAACTTCAGGACTTCAAAATCTCTACTGATCCATGCATCAGATTTTGTAAAATCTCATATTGCGATGAGGTATGTGTTTTTTTAGAAATTTTAAGTAGGTTTTACATTGTTATCATACTGTAAGTTTCTTCATTCTTTATATGCTCCTGCTACAGACACTCAGGATTTCTGACTGTTTGACAATGCTAACCTTGCCACTCTCTGTAAAGTTTAAATATGATTCTTATTGATGGAAGATAGACTCAGAAGAACTTGCTCTGCAGTGGCTGTTCTCTGTGCATATCTTGTAAAATTCTCAATGCTCAGATTCAATATTTGCTGGTCAAGAAATCTAAAGGCTTTTCATTCTCCTTGTTCTATATCTGAAACATTAAAACATCTGTTTAGAATGAAGTTTAATTTTGCATTTATTCATCCTATTTTACTACTTTACTGAATATTCACATGATTTAATCTACAGGAAATCACTAACAGTATATTTTGGTACACTTTTTGGTTTATATTTTTCTATCATATCTAATATATACTTATAAATATTCATCATAATGAGTAAGAAACTTTTTAAAACATGACAAATTTTCAAAGGTTTCAATAGTAAATTAATCTAAAATATTGTTTCCCATAAAAAAATTTTCTACTGCTTTTCACACGATAGTAATTTAAATATACTATAATTACTTATTTATTTTTAACAATTGCCACCTGGGTTGGGATTTTGGTGCAACACAGACTTACTCATGTTTAAACCTCCATTACTTAACAGAATACTAAATAATACAAGACAGATATTAAATAAATCTTTGTAAGTTAAATAATGTATTCTAGTTGTTTAAATAGAATAAGATGTTTAACCAGAGATATTAAGTCAATAAGTAATAATTATAAAATTATTAATTTTTCAATGTCATCAATAAAAATTTAAAAAATGTTGGAATATTATAAAACAAACTTCACATTTAATCTAAATCTTCAAGAATTATTCAACTCTTTAAGTTTTTTGAGGAATTTTTAGTTATATTTTATTCCACATATTTTATTATTCTTATGTGTGTGAGTATATGTGTGTATGTGTGTAATATGCAATATATTGAAAAAATTGTCATTTATGTATTATTTAAGCTTACTGAGAAGCTGCTTCTAGATATGGGGTAGATACCACAGCATTTTAGATCCAAGCATATTTATCTTAGTTTCTTTTCTCCTAGGTGCCATGGAGGGGATTGGCTGTTTCCCTAGACATGTGCCAGGAGAAAGAACAATAGCAAACAGCTAAGGGTATTCAAATCACAGTGTCCTTGAAAACGGCTAGAAAATACAACATTTCTAAAGGAGGTTGCTATTATTTTTCCCAAGGTATATAAAAAAAACAATGCCAGTATGGAGATTGGGTAGCCAGCTGCTCATCAATGTTGAGACTTAGTTAGGAACTCCAGCATAACTGCTTTTTTTTTAAATCAATTTCTTATAGATATTGTAAGTCTAAACTTTAGTGATGCTACCTCTGCTCTCTCTTCTTCTGGGTACTACAGAAGGTTCTACTGAATAGTGATAGCACTTGGATTATTAACCTAGCCACTGCTTCTATTTACCTGTTACTTGATATTTCTTATTTTTCTTGATATATACTTAATATCATTCATTCTTTCATACAAATACAGCAATTGTAGACCATTCTCCTGACTGAACAGAATAGTATATGTACATACTCACATTGTGCAAAATGATTCCTTCATGATTTGTTCTGTCTTTAAAAATGTCTAACACCTTATTGAATATTTCTTTTTCTCTTCTTTTTATCTTTTCCTTATTCTGTAGATCACCTGACCTTGAACTCATAGAGATCCACCTGCCTCCGCCCAGACTGCTAGGGTTAAACACTTGAGCCTCCACCTGGCAACTTTATTGATTATTCTACCCAAAGGATTCCTGTAGTGTATGTACTGCACTTAGTTACAGCAATGTGCGAGTTATACTTTGTCAATGATGGGACTATGATATAATGCATATGTAAGCAATAGTTTTGGTTTTATATTGGCACATTTACATGCTTGTGAAAGCATGTAATTTAGTGAATTATTTTGGCACTAATTTTAGACTAAATATTTAGTGATAGTTTAACTGTTTTTATAATATAAAATTTGATAAAATTATTTTAAAGTCATTGCTTTCTTCTTCTAAATTAAAATATAAACTTAAATATAAACAATTTAATTATAATTTATCTTTCATTTACAATAATTATCCAACACAATATTCTAGCAGATAACTATAACAATCATGAGTACACTTTCTAAACTACCTCTAGCACACAATTCTTTTTTGATCCCATTCATTTGAATGAGGAATTGTCAGACATCTTTGGTGTAGTTGTGAGTTCAGGGTAAAAAGCTTTTTATTCTCTCACTAATTCAATACCCAGTCCTACTCCTGAAGCCCTAGATTGTTTTGGCCTTTGTACAATATGGTCTTAAGACTTCATCCTCCTTACAATCTAGGATATTTAAGCTGCTAGTCTGGACCTAGAAGGCTTCAGCCTCAGCTTTTGTACAATCTAGAATGTTTAAACCTCTTAGACTTACTGCTTAGTAAGCCACTCTGACTAGCTGCTTCTGTACTCAGAGATGTATGTACTGATCAACTCACTTGCTGTTCTGCCTCATACTCTTCTCCAAACAGCTGGTTCAAATTCACCTTCTGAGCAATCTGACTATTTCTGACCAAATTTTTCTGACTCTGGAAGACTCTGGATGATTCTGACTGCCTCAGATTGAACTGCTCTGCTTGCTTCAAACTGACTCACTCTTCCTGTCTGATATTGACTTCTTTTGCCAAAATATCTTTGTGTCTCTGCCTCAGACTCCTCAGACTCTTTAAAGTAATTTGAACTCCTCAGACTGCCCCAGACTGCTTCATAGTGCCTCTGTCTCTTATACTCTGAGTCTCTTATCTTGATTCTCTTGAGAGCTTGTTTTTCTATCAAGAATGTTGAGCATGTCCTCACTCTAACTTACTCTGCTGAACCTTCATCACTTTGCCTGCCCTGTACTCTGGCTCTTCTCAAATGTCAATTTATGTCTGACACTGACTCCTTCTGAGCTCTTCTGCCTGTCTCCCTAGTGCTGGTATTAAAAGCATGCACAAACACTGCCCTCTGAATACTGGGATTAAAGGTGTGTACTAAAATTCTTTCTACTTTCTGTCTGGACCACAGAGGTTTCTGGATATGATCCCTACATATAGACCTCTGAATGTGATCCCTTCATACAGATCCTTTGATTTGATCTCTTTCTAGCTATCACACAAGTCTTTCAATGTGATCTTTTCCTACAACAGCCATTTTGCTGGGTTAAATGATTAAACATTCCTCTAAAATTGGTTAAGCAGAATAATAAAACTGGAAAATATATATGACATATATGACAGGTATGGACACTGGTAATAGCCCTTCCTAGCTTGAGGAACAGACCTGAAGTGGCATACACCTTATGGTAAGTTTTGTCAAACAGAAGATTATTAAAGCCATGAGGAGAATGTTGTGTTATTCTTTCACCATCAAGATTCAGGTAAAACAATTAGATTACTGGTGCAGGGGATACAAGCAAAGGTCTCCACCAAAGGGAAAATGTCAAAAAAATATTATCTGACATTACTTCCACTGCTAACCAAAAGCACAACTCAGCTCCCTGAAGCAGCAGCAGGAGGCTGCTGTAACCTTAGTCTTACAGAATTGAGAAAACATAATATAAACAATTCAGAACTCTAGAATAGAGGATGTCCTTAGTTTAATTTGATGTGTCCCAAGAATGTAAGATTTATTCACCACTTAAAAACCATGTATTTGTCACATCATTCTAAAATATCCAACACATGTTGTCTCGTAACCAATTCGAAATTATCTCATAAACTTCAAGACAATCATTTTTAGCGACTCAAAGTGTATTCACTATTAAAAATAATTGACATAAGAGAACTTCTTAACTTCTCACAGGACACTTATTAAAACTTAGTATCCAGTAAACTTAATGCTGAAGTTAGAACATTAACGTTGTGATTTAGGAATGGCAAGGCGGTACAAATGTGTAGAGCGCTAGCACATGGCAGTCTGAGACAGATGATAGTAGAGAGATTGAGGACTCTCTGGAAAACAAGCAAAGGAAAACATAAATAAGAGGAATTGATATTAAGGCTGAGGCTTCCAATTTCAAAATTTTTACATTCTATTTCAGTTCTTATAGTTGCTTCTTTTCAGTTAGGTTTTACAAAAAAAGTAAGAGGATTTGTAGTTGGAAAGAAAAACAGCATAAGTATATTTATAAGCTTTTCTTTAAGAATGACTATAATGGATCAGAGAGAGGCATAAGTCAGTAAAGTAACTTACCATCAATCTTGAGGACTGAGGTTAATGACAGGAACCCATATGGTAGAAGAGGAAAAGTTAGAGAAAGTTGTCCTCTGACCTTGACATGTGCACCAAAGTAAGCATGCACTCCCCCAGACATGTAGTAAATACGTAAACAAATAAATGTTATTTTTAAAATGTCTGATAAGGATCTCTGATAGTTATTATGATTCATTTGTTCTTTGGGCCATATCAGAAAATATATTTAAAAATATACAGAAACCAAATTCTACAGAATGTGCTAGTCACAAAAGAATTTAAATAAAAATAAGATAAGGAAAAAAAATAGAAATATAAATAACATTACAAAATAGAAAGTATGTATGTATATAAACACTGTTTTTTGCATACTGAGAAAGAAGGGATTTTGCTTATGAAATCAAATACATGTAAACATACCATAGTTATAGGTATTTAACAAATCAAAAGATTGAGTGTGAAATGAATTTAAAACTCCTTAGAAATTTCCTGTAAGTATTATGTGGAAGAATAATTCATCTTTTAATCCAGCTGCATGGCTACTCTAGAAAGGATTACGTTGGAGGGCCTGTGCGATAGACATTTAATCTCCCAACATAGCACATGCCTTTAAGCCAACTCAGAAGGCAATGGTAGTATTTGCCTTTAATCCCAATGTAGCATATAACTTTAATCCCATCTTTCAGAATGTAAAAGGAGACAGTCAACTCAGAAGTAGGTCACCATTCTCAATTCATGCCTCTTATTTCATGGTTCTCAGTTTAGAGTTCGGAGTCAGTTCAAAGTTAAGAGAGAAACAGCAGAGTTTGAGAGAATTGAAGGAGATTGAGTCAGACCATGCTAGTCAACTGAGAAGCAGAGTCAGAGGCAGGGTGAAGTCCAGAGTGAGTACATGCCTTTAACCCAAGTCTGAGACTGCATCAGAATGAGGACTTGACATTCTGATGTCTGAGATGAATCAGAGTGAAGAGCAGGCAAAGAGACAAATCTGAGGAAGAGTTAGCAGAGTAAGTCAGAGTAAGGACATGCCCAACTCTCGCAGTATAAAAACAGTCTCTCAGCTCAGAGAGTCAGGCAGTCAGTTAGCAAATCAGTCAGAGAAGACACAGGCAGCTGTCTGCTGTTGGCACATGCCTTTAATCCCAGCAAGAGGCAAAGGCAAGTAGATCTCTTTGAGTGTGAGTACCGTCTGGTCTACACAGTGTGTTTCAGGATAGCAGGGAAAAAAAAAGCCAATTCAGCAAGAGAGTTTGGAAAGCCTAGCAGTGCAGTTCAGTCAGAAAAGTGTAGATGTAGATTCAGGTCAAAAGCTTTTATTCTTTGACTAATTAAATGACTGGAGCCCTGGAGTATTTCAGCCTACATAAAATCTAAAATGTTTGAGGCTAGAACTGGAAGGCTTCAGCCTCAGCCTCCACACAATCTAGAACATTTAAACCTCCATAAAATATAATCAACCTCCAAGACTTACTGTTGACTGAATCACTCTGACTAGGTCCTTCTGAACTCAGGGCTGTACTATGGCTAATTCTTGCAACTTCTCTGACTGAATTGCTCTGCTGGGCTTCAAACTGAGTCATTCTTCCTGTTTGATACTGACTTCTTTCAAGATACCTTTGTGTCTCTGTCTCAGACTTTTCTGACTGCATGACTCATAATGCCTTAGACTGTTCCAGATATTTTCTATGATTCTCTGTCTTATTCTCAGTCAGACTGCTTTATTGTCTCAGTGTCTTGTCCTCTTTCTGCTCTCTGAACTCTCTCTTTCTAAGCTCAAAGCCTATTTTTATGTCCTGAGAGTTGTACATGTCCTCATTCTGCTAACACTTCCTCTGATTCTTCATTTTTCCTGCATTTCACTCTGACTCATCTCGGAAGTCCTTTCCTGTTTGACACTGACTCCTTCTGAGTTCTGCTTCCTGTCTTCCAAGTACTGGGATTAAAAGCTTGCACTACCACTGCTTCCTTAATACTGGAGTTAAAGGTGTGTACCAACATTCTTTCTACCTTAGAGCAGCAGTGCCTAATGGATTAAAAGATTAGCCATTCCTCTACAGAGAAGTTGTTGGAGTCAGCCAGAGTCAACATAGTTCAGTATGAAATATTCAGCTGCCTCAGGTCAGAATGAAAAAATCAGTTTGGAGAAGAGTTTGAGCCAGAACAAAGAGTTAGTTGAATCATCCAGCCAAGAAGAGTCATTTGAATTCAGCACAGCTCTAAGTCCGGAAGTAGCTAGTCAGAGTGAGTCAGTCGGCATTAAGTCTCAGAGGCTGAAACATTCTAGGTCCACCTAATCTAATCTTGACGATTAGATTGGAACCCTGAAACTGTCTAGAATTGAATTACCAAAAAATATCCTGTCCTCTGCTGTGAAATTATGAGAGAATAATTTAATAATTCAACATGTTCATCTACACCTATAGTAATAGGATGTTTATAAAACATATAGAAATACGCATGAACTAGAACGTTTGGAAAATTATATAAAAACAAAAATGAAATGCTTAATGTACTTGGCACCAAGACTTGCTGTAAATTTATAATAAAAAAGAGTGATCTTTGCTTAAAATGGTCATGAAAATCAAAGAACATTGTTGGAAGTGAAAATTTAATCTCTACAAATGAGGTCAGTGGAATTGGAAAAATGTTATCAACACACATAACTGTTTGTCTTATTTCCCAGTAAGGAAAACAAAAATGGGCACTATGTAAAATAATATTCTACTTATACCCTTTTTATATTTTAAATTAATAAGGTACTTCATAAACATTTTAGATGAACTTATTTTCTTTTTGTGTATGATTGTCGTGCATTCATGTGTTTCTGTACACTCCATCCAAGATTCTTGCCAGTAGAAGTCAGAATAGAGGTTCAGGTTCATTGGAACTGGTGGTTTTGAGCTACCATATAGGTGCTTTGAATCAAACCTAGGTTATCTAAGTGTAGTTGTAGATGTGGATGCTGATGTGGATGTTGACTTACCAGATGTAGACACTGATCAGGGCAGAGGATAGTTTACTCTTTTACTAATTAAATCACTGGTTTAGTCCTTGGGCCCTGGAGACTTGGAGCCCTTGAGTGTTTCAGACACTTTTCAGGCTAGTCTTAATCCTTGAATTAGAAGGCTTCAGTCTTCATACAATCTAGAACATTTATCTGCCAGCCTGGACCTATAAAACTTCAGCCTTAGCCTCTGAGACTTACTGTTGACTGAGCCACACTGACTGGTGCCTTCTGAACTCTTACTCATCTGGTTCAATTCACTCTCTGTTCTGGGTTTCTTCTGCTGAGCACTGCTGTTTCTGTATCTCTCACTAAGCTCTCAGTTCTCTACCCTGCCTCTATAACTGACTGCTTCAATTAACTGATCTATAACTCACTCCAGCCTCAGCTTCTGTACCTCCTCTGTAACTCACTCATCAACTTATTCTGTCAACTTCCTTACTCTGTCTACTCCTGAACTGACTCAAATGACTAACTCTTCTGTCTGCTCATGTTAATTGACTCTGTTAACTGACTTACTCTGTCTACTATTCTTCTTAACTGACTCTGTTAACTGAATGACTCTAATTCCTACGTAACTCTCTTTTACTGTACGGAGAGCCAACTTTTTCTCATAAGAGTTGTGAATGTCCTTACTCTCCTAACTTTTCCTCTGCTTAGTCACTTTGGCTGCTATTCTTCTGACTCATCTCAGAAGTCACTTCCTGTGTAACACTGACTCCTGAGTTCTGCTTCCTGACTCTGCTTCCACTGTTTTTTTTTCAGGGATTAAAGGCATGGACTACCATCTTTTCTGAATACTGGAATTAAAGGTGTTTGCTATCACCTCTCTCTAACTTAATTAGATATTTCACAAAAAAATTCATGTAGTAATTAGGAAAATAACTGCCAAAATTATTAATAACTTTGAAAAAAATAAATTAAATTAAAAATTAGATAGTATTATTTATCTGCACAATTATTCTGTAAGAAAGTAAAATAGAATATCTGTTTTATAATGCCAAGTGCTAAAAAGATTAAAAACTGGAAAATTTACATATTTTTGATCCAAATTGAAATAATACACTGTTTGGAGAATTTTTTTATAGATTCATCCATGGTTAAATTGGTTCCATATAACTCCAGCACTAAATATCCTCAAGGAATTATTAGCTGGAAAAGCTGACTGATATTCATTCAAGGAAGAATTAGCAGCAATAAATGGGACAATGACCAAAAATGAAACATACTAGATACATATAAAAAAGCAATATGTGTTTGTGAAGAAATTCATATGCAAGAAGGTAGGACTCTGTGTTTCCCTTCATCACTCACTACAGAAAAGGGTTACAATTCAGATAGTGGTTTCCAGGGACTAGGGGGTGGAGCTCCTGAAAGCGCTGATAAGGAAAACTTACAGAAACTAATGAACATTTCTTATCTTGTTTATGGTATTTTTCTATTATAGATTTTGTTGAAATTCATGTAAATTAAGCTGTGAAAAGGCCAGGGGCCACTGTGGTGATGTCCGAAGTAAATATACATATGTAAATATATTTCCTGTGTAAATAAAAGTGAAACAATCCAGGTGAGGCATACAATGAAGCCATATCCAAATTTGAAATCCAATATTCTGCCAATAGTAAAATAATATTTTCTGGGAGTATAAAATGGCTCTCTGTGTTGTTAATCAATCATTCAGTTAGCTTCCTGCTGTTACCTATGTAAGATCTATCACCATTGTGAATATTTTACCTGTGAAGTCAGGGGGAATAGGTAATTAAACACACATTAACCAGACCTTGGGGTATGAGTGCAGCAATCTATTAATCAGTATTGAGTGAATAGTGTAATAGACATCCAGAAGGAACTGAGTTTAGCTTTACCATCAAATATGAATATGAGCAGAATTCTCAGACTGTACTAGGATGAACAGAGGGTGCAGGAAGGAAAATCCAGGAGAGCAGAATATACCCTACTATGTTCTTGCTCACTCTAGAAACTGCAGGGTTTTGTATATATACTTTCGTTTCACATTCTGCCTCATGTTATAAGTATGGAACATGCTAATGAGTAAATTTTGAAGTTATTTTGAAATGTGAGTCTTTGTAGTGGTTTAAATGATATGTCCCCCATAATCTTGGCATTTGAATAATTGATCCTCAGTTTGGTATAGATTAGGAAGGCTTAGTAGATGTGGCCTTCTTGAATAAAGCATGTCACTGGGGCAAAAAGTTTGATGTTTCAAAATCTATGTACCAATCCCAGTTTGTTCTTGCTGCTTTCTGTTTGTGGATATATATATCTGAGCTCTCAGTTTTCAGCATCCAGCTCCAGCTGCCATGTCTGCTGCCTTCTTTCCCCACCATTTCATCATCAGTTAATTCAAGGACAAGGACAACACTCTTTTCCTACCCTATGTCTAAAATATTTCTGTGAGTATAAGGGTGAGAAAGCATGATCTGAAGCAGCTGACTCTGTAAGTAGTTGTAATTTTGAAATTAGTCTAATGTTAAAAGTATGTGGTGTTGTCAGAGTGTCAGAAAGGGGGAGTCAACTAGATAAGTGACACTGGGAAGTCTTTGGGTTTCTCTAGTTGTGATAAAAAATTATAGTCAAAAGCAACTTGTAGAGAAAAGGGATTATTTCAGCTTAAATGTCCCAATGACAGTTCATCATGAAGTCATCACAGGACCTCAAGGCTAAGAACCAGGAGACAGGAGCTGATCCAGAAGCCAAGATGAATCTCAGCTTATTATGCTTGCTGTCCATCGATTACTTAGCTTGCTTGCTTTTTCATAATTCTCAGGAACACCAGCCCAGGGATAGACTGTCCAAAGTGAGCTGAGCACTTCTACAGCAGTTATCAATCGAGAAGGGGGGTGAGTGGGTGGGGATGGGGAGGATATATATATATAATAGGAGATGAGGGAAGATGGGGGAGCTAGGAGGAAGAGAGAGAGGGTAGGAGGAGTGTTGATATGTATTATATGAATGAAGAAACCTTAATTTTAAAAAAAATTCAATTCAGGCATGCTCACAGGCCAACCTGTGTGGACATTTTCTCAGTTGAAGTTCCCTATTACAGAATGACTCTAGCTCATGTCAAGTTAACATCACACTAACCAGCAGAGATGGTTTCTTTTGTAAACTGATAATTGACTATGGATCTGAAGAACAAGTAGAGGTTAATTCAAGAAGAAAGGGCATCACAGTGGTGGACAAATAACACGTGAATGTTTGATAAGATGTTTGGCAAGAAGTAACATCTTTATGATGAAAATATGGCTGAATAAAAGACAACAATGAAGGTTTAGCATCAGACAGATTTTGTAATTTACTGGGCACCCTTAGTTGATCTCCAGTCTTTCTCCAGTTGAGAGATGCCTGTGTCTACTAAAGTAAACATCATCTTGTGACTTTCTATGTAAGCTTCTTCCCACACCAACTCTGAAGACACATTGTACTCCATTATGATGTAGTTTTCTTCACCACCCAAACACAGTCAGCTTTTAAAAAAATCTGTATGTTGTTCCCATTTCCCTCATTATCAGTATTTGTGTGGCTGCCACAAGCCTATTTTCTTAATTTTAAGATAGAGTGATTTTTTAAATTATTAATTAATGTGAAGACTGAATAGTTAACATGCTTGGTGCAAACTGTGACAGAACTTAAATTTTCATATCCATTCCTGTACTTGGATATGAGGTTGACAATACTGCTGCTGTTTATGAAAACATCACTATGAAAAACTTACTAAAATTCTGTAAAGTGGTTCTCATCCAATTTCTCATTTTCAATGTGGAAATAATAGCAATTCCTATCTTACCGATGCTTAAAAGTTAACTGGTCAGCTTCAAAGTGTTTTCCATGCTAGCATACAGCCATTACTATCTCTGTCCTTTAGGAAGAAAGTGAAGACTAAAATGGAAATTGCGATGTCTTTGATAAACTTCTAGGGCTTCCAATACAGAGGCGAATCTACTCCAAATGTGGTGATCCCTTCGCTAGATCTCTTCCTTAAATATTCACATTCATGAAACAGCCATTAAAGAGACACTGGCCTCCCCTGGCTTAAAAATTTCAGCATCAAATACAAAGAGACAAAAAAAATCTTTTGTGTTTCTCTCCAAAATCTGTCACACATGAGCCAAGTGATGGATTAAGTGTTTTTCTTAAGTCTTTTGAATATTTCTGTCAAATCTCTCTAAAGTACCAGAACAAAGTACAACTACAACCCCCAGAAGTAGACTTGAGTCCAGAGCAGCAAGAGGAAATAGGGTGATAAGGAGAAAGAATCTGTGTTCTTTGATAGGACCTTACTATCCATTGCCAAGTGTAATAGTAACAGGACGCATGGACTGTGCTCACCCCATCACACACTAAAGACACTGTATTAAAAGTTAAGCATGTGGCAGCCTTCATTGTCATTTCTTAAGTCACAGATGGAGCCAAAATGAAGAATCAGTGATGATACTGATCTGCACCATGTATTACAACCTTCCTCTCAACAGGGTCAAAGTTGCCATTACTACCCTGACCTCCATAGGATGTGAAATTCACAGCTAGAGGAAGTAAAGCATGCTGAAACATGTTGGCAGCTATAGCTAGCTGATTTCCAACCTTAAGACAGGGCTACTCCACACAATTGGCAGCAAATTACAAACTAGATTCCATATTTTGTTTCACTGGCCTAAAGCTTGACCAGGAGTAGCAACTAACTGATAAATTCTCCATGGACATAACAAAACATGGCCACATCATCATACAGGGTCATCTTTAGCAATTTGTAACTTGTCCACACTAGTCACAAAGTCACCAAGAAAATTCTCAGGAGTGACAACAGAGACAATCAATTATTCTTTCAACCTCGGTTCTTGTGAAAGTCAAAAGGCAGGATGAAAGAGATGTTCTACAGCAGTGAATGAATCACTAATTTAAACTATAGTTCAGAGCATGCAGTAACTGAAAGCATTCATTAAAAAAGAACATGAAGCCAAGGCAGTGGGACAGAGGCTTCCAGGACTGGAGTATTTGATTTTGGGGGCTCAAAATCACCATCACTATCATCCTTTATCTAGAACATTTCCCAACAATTTACAAGTTCATGAAAGTCCTTAACAGTACCTCAACTGTCTTCTTAACACTGCAATTATTCCAGAAATAATTGAAACATCACCCAGTGTTAAGGATCCTCTGTGGATTCTTCTGAGACATAGCTCATATATTAAAGTCTGTGTGAAAAAAAAATTCTGTTTCATTCATTAACAATTGTCCTCAAATTTTTCTCCTAGTTTGCTTTAGAAAATAAAACAAGACAAAACAATGAGTCTGTTATCAGCACAACATTTAAAAAATGAGAAGGCTGTCTCTATTTGTCATTTTTATATAGTCCATATATTGTCTCATTCTCCTACATGGTTTCTCATCAATCCCATCCTATCAGGATTTATTGTAGAATGGGGAATACAGTCTTCTGCTCATGCCATACTCTCCTTTCTTAGCAAGGAGCTGTGTAGAAGGGATAAATATAGTTTATTTTGGTGTCTCTTTGGTGTTATTTATACCTACTGGAGTAGGGCCTCAGTTTATCTCTTCCTTAATTCACCATGGCTGAACATTCTGACTTCTCATGTTGGTTGATCAATTCAGGGTAGAGTTAGAAAGGGGACATTCTGAGGTCTGTGTGCTCTCAGGTTGGCTCTGATTTGAACCTTTGATAGAGCAGCTATCTGTGCTAATCATGTAAATGTACTACTACATAGTTTCTCTGGCATAATAAAAACACTACAGACGTCCCATCAGACACTGAAGTTTTAAAGTCAAACAGAATCAAGTAACACCCTGGTGCAGATTATATACAGGTCCCAGACAGTTATTCTTTCCAGTTAATATATTAAATTTGGACTATTATCTCTCTTTCTAATGATATTACTGGACTCTAATCTGTTATGAATGATGTCCTTATACAAAGAAGTAATTGGGGCAAAGATCAAGAGAGACATCTGACTGTCATATTCAGAGAATGGGAGATTGAACATGTGAGGACACTGAAAGTGGGCTACCATATACTGACTAATAAGAAAGATCTAAAAGAAGCTAATTCCCAAACCTTGATCATAGACTTTTAGTCTTAAGAACTTGTAGAAAATGCAGTTTTGTTTAATCCACTAGTTTATAGTATTTGTTATGGAAGTTCTAAAAATCTAACACATCTAGCACAGTAAAGATCTAACTACCTTTTCTTTAAAAACCTTCCTGTCTCTTTAGATGTCAGTGAATATTTTCCATCACTACATAGGTACACATTACTTCCATTTAAAAAAAAAACAAAAACAAAAAAACAAAAAACAACTAATAGCATGTCTTCCTTCTAGTTGCAGCTTTAATCATGGAGGCTGAAATGTTCTATTAGACTGTATATAGTCTAGAAGGCTGAAGGCTTCTAATTCATTCTAGCATCTTGAAGATTAGATTGTACAGAGGCTGAACCCCTCCAGGACCAGGTATTGAATTACCAAAGAATAAACTGCCTTTTGCCCTAATATTCAAATGATTTCACATACTTGATACTTCATAAGTACCTGACTTTAGCATATCAAGAGTACTTAACAATTGAACTGAGAAAAATATACATTTCAGGACATTCAACTCTAATCACTGAGGGCATAATACAAATTGTAACAAGAGAATGATACAGGAACTTTGAAAAATGATTTACATTTTACTTATCATTTTGATGAGAATTCTATAATAGTGTTAAAATCATTGCAGTTACTATCCTATAGATATTGTCAATAGGCAAAATAAGTGGATACATGAAACAGGCTAAAATAAATCTTAATAAATGAGGGATTACAGTAAAATGTACTTTTGTAGTTGAATTGCTTAAATCCTAGTTATTTGATTTAACATTTAGGAAATTACCTTTCCCGTTCTGAACTTTTCTAATCCTGCATATCTAATACATGGCTCTTTTGGTATGTTTTACTGTTAAAGGTTCATTATGTATTTGTCAGATCCAAAGAATCTCAGGACAAATGGCTGAGTTTCTTATTAGCATATCAAAATGCCCACTGGCTGGCAGTCTCTTTCCATACCTGTGGCTCTTCTCTGCTCTTCTTACTCTTACCAACTACTCTATACCTCTCTAGCCCCAGGGCTTTCCTTACTCTCCCCAGCTTCTGATTTCTTATATAACCCTATCATTTTGGCAATGTGCTCTTTTGGCTCCTTGATCTGCATGCCCCCTCTCTCCTCTCTCTTCTTTTTATCTCTTGTTGTCCCCCTGTCTCCTCTCATAGTACTGTTGAGTTTGTGGCCATGTACAATTTTCTCTCCCTGCTCTAGACTCTTCTAGATGCCTCTTGCTATACTCTCCCTCATATCTATAATAAAATTCTTCTCCTCAACCACACCTCAGAGCACCCATATCTTCATTCCATTCAATATTAAAATAACATGAAACACAGTTTCATAGAATGATATTGCACTTCTATATTCACCGTAGCTGTGTTGCTCAGTTCGCCCAAAACCTCTACATATCCAGTCAAATATGGAGGTAAAACTAATGCTCAGATGGCTCTAGACATTCCAGGGTGCTGGTGGAGAGAAGAAGATTATTGTCATCAGTTACATAGTCCTTGTGAGTTGTCCATGCTCCAATCGATAATGTAACACCCATGATCACAATGAAAACATGGAAAAACATATATGATACCAAAGAATCAAGGCATCACAGATTCATCTGTGGAAGGGAAACAAGTTTGAAGAGTTTTTCATTTAACTTTGCTCAAGAAAACTGAATGGAAATTTTAGAAATGAATCAGGGAAAATTACATGAGAGTGCTGATCAGTGTTGCTGTGGTATGAAAGTTTATGAAATATTTCAAATCTCAAATAAAAACTATATTAATGTACAAACATTATATAGTATCTTAAATTATAATTTATGATGGTTTGCATCTCCCTCATACCCTACACTGCTTTATTGTTTCTCTCAGTCCTAGAACAGATTACTTAAGTCAGTTGAATTGGCCATCAGACTAAGTAACTAGTGAAATCAGTTTCCCATATCAGGTTAGCTGAGAAACAGGAAATATCAAGATATATGCTCAATTATAAGGACAAGTCGATTTTTAGTCTCATGTATTACATTTTTAATGTCATGCTTATATATATTTTCAAAATTTTAATTGAATTTTTATAATTATACAGTATACTCTGCATTTTGGATGAAAAAGCAGATCTACCAGGACCAAGGGATTGTTGGCAGTTGCACTGTAATAATGAAAGGCTCACTCTTTCACACTAGGAGATAGGACTACAAATGCAATATCCTTTTCTTTCACTGCTATGAAACAGTCATATAACTGAATAGTATAGATTTAACCAAAACTTGAAAGTATCAATAGTCCTGTGGAAGTGTTATCAAAGCATAGAACTCTCCATTACATTACTGCAAGTGATGGAAATTTGTCCCTTATAGAAGACTGCAGAAGTAGCTAAACCAGATTGATAACCTGGCAAAAATAAATAAATAAATACATAAATAAATAAACAAACAAACAAATACCATTTGAAATTAGAGCTTATCAAGAAAAATTTTATTAAGAATTTTTATGCTTTTATTGTTCTAATTTGTGAATAAGAATTCTAAGACTGTTACATTATTCTGTTTAATAAGTTTATACTGATTAAAATTTCTCTGATGTGATTAATACTATGAGGAGTGAAAAATAAAGAATCAATTTTATTTGAAATATCCCCTTACTTTCCCCCTTTTCCTCCTTTCTCCACTTTTTCCTTTATTTCTATCCTCTCTGCTTTCCTTCCTTCTTTCAGTTGTGGTACAAACATTTAATAGATTTGTATGTTATGATGGGTGTTAATGTGTGAGTAGTATATACCATCTAAAACCTAAAACAATAGGTTTTAGATGGTATATACTGGAAAAGCCTTTTTTTCTGGTAATAGAGATGAAACCCCACTCATGAAGGAATTAAATAGTTCAATTCTGAACTTTAAACAACAATATCTGTGCAGTCATATCAAATAGGAAAGTAGTTGACCAGTTTAATTTGCTATGCAAATGTTGAAAGTACTTACAACTTAAGCAAATATGAATAAATTTAAGATATCAAATTGACAAAAACCATAAAACAGTTCCGTCTAGCATAATATCCTTCTAGCTATTGATCAGTCTAAGCAGAAATTCAAACTCAGCATTTCTTACCCAATGTTTTCTTCTAGAAATGTGGAAACTAGATTTTTTGAAAAATTTCTCTTTTTCTTATTTATTCATTTACTTATTTACTTATTTATACTTTTGGAGACAATGCTTCATTAGACAATGAAGCTAGACAATGCTAGCTCTGACTAGCCTGAAATTTGCTATGCAGATCTGGTTTGGCTTCAACTCATATCAGTTACCCTGCCTCTACCTCTGAAGTTCTGAGACCAACATTTAAACCTCCAACTTTTAAAAAGTGCCAAATGAAACAAACATTTTTGAAAAACTCATGTTTAACTATGGCAACCATGTTAGTCAGCTTAAAAACTATTGTTGAAGGTTATGTGAGAATTTCTAATGATCTTTTCTTATTTGTTTGTTTTACTTTAATGTCAAAGTCTTGTTCTTAAGTTTTATAATTTTAATTAAATGTATATTAACTTCAAATTAAATGACATACTGTACTTTTCTCTAAAATTTGAACTGAGTTTTTAAACTATCAGGACATGTGAGGGAGGATCCTTTACTCTATTTTTTAGAGAAATTATAAAATTCCATAATATTTTAATAACTTTTAACAAATTTAATCACAAATGACCTCTTTTGAAATCTAGAAAAAACGATAAACTAAAGATCAAAGTAAGTCAATAAAGAGAAGGCTGAGAAATGAAGATTAGAGAAATGCAAGTGGCTGAGAAACAGAAGAAGGGAAGGAAGGAAGGACAGAAGGAGGGGGAGGGGAGGAAAGAGGAGGGGAGAGGAGGTAGAGAAGCAAGGAGAGGAAAGGAGAGTAGAGGAGGGGAGGGGAGGGGAGGGGAGGGGAGAGGAGAGGAGAGCAGGGGAGGGGAGGGGAGGGGAGGGGAGAGGAGAAGAGAGGAGAGGAGAGGAGAGGAGAGGAGAGGAGGGGAGGGGAGGGGAGGGGAGGGGAGAGGAGGGGAGGGGAGAGGTAAAGGGGTGAAGAAACAATCTGGGATCTGAAGGGTAGAAAAAGATTCTTCTATTCACAATACTCTTCCTGGCTATTTTCACCTGCAACTTTATTAAAGAAGAAAAGAAGTTTTTTTTTTTTTTCTTTTCTTAGTTTTTCAAGGAATAAATTAAAGAAATACTTTCAATTTGCATTTTCTTGTGAGTGGTTAGCAGATGTTTCTACAAGTTACTGAGTTTACTTAAGTATCACAGGCTGGACATTTGTATACAAAGTTTCTCTTTAGTCAAAGAAAAGCAAATTAGAGAAATCTCTTAGCAGTGTAAATATTTCAGACTGTAATAAACTCCATAATGTAATGGCATGAAGTGCTGCCCAGAACACATTAATTTGTTCCTTCCAGTTTCAACAACAGTAGTATTTCCCCTTTTGAGGTAAAAATAACAAATTACACATAGCTAAAGGGGGGGGGATCTAAATGTAGAAATCCTTTAAAACTCTGATTCTAGCATGTGAACCTCATTCCTAAGCAGTTAAATGGTAGGCTATTAATTTTGTTTTCCACTTTCTTTGAGTCATGACTTGACTTTCAAAACATTGTGGTCAACTAGACACTAAGTCTCTTTGCAGAAGCAGCACTAGGAATCAAGTGAACTTCTCTCCCTTTGCAGTTCCCCTTCAGGGCAGGGCACGCAAAAGTGACCCTGGCTTTTGACAAACCTTGCCAGAGCAAAATGTAACAAGCCCTGTCTTTTTTGAGCAGAGTTTTCTATTCTGACAGATACAGCTCAGGAGTATTTGATGTCTGCTTTCTGGACAAAGATAATGGTGCATCTTGGGACCATTGTCATTCTTGTCAATAAAAAGGCCTGGGGGGATGTGCGGAAAAGCTACCTTTTGATTCACCGTTTTTCTCTCCTTCCCAGGACATTTGTAAGCCTGTGGTCAGCTAGGTCATTTTTTATTTTATCCTGATGTGCCTTGATAATAGCATCATGTCTACAAAATTTTTGACAAGCCGTCGGTATCTGTTTCTCTGGATTGTGTGTTGTGCCATCCTGCTCAATGTCAAACTCTCTCTGAAAGCTATTGACTATGTTGATGGGCAGTGCATTGGACATTTCTTTCTTCTATGATAAAATTAAGCACAAAGGAGTTGATCTTTGAATTTAGGGTAATTTTTTTTGTGAAATGCAAGATATTCTGTCACTCTACTTCTGACACAGAGGGAATGTTTGAAAAACTGAATTCTATTTAACTCACTTGAACAATGTTTTGTATTGTGAGCTTTTAAGATTGGGACAGTGAAATTTGGCAAGTTAAAAATGAAGACAAAGTCATTTTTGCATTATATTAAAGTAGGATCTATTTTCACATTTTTAATTCTGATAAAATTAAGTATTATAAAATAAGCAGGCTTTTTTTTTAAAACAGGAGTTGATATAGAGATCAAAATGTGACTAGATTTTGTTTCTGTTCTTAAAACATCTTTGAAAGCATGTTAAGAAATTATGCACAACACACAAGAATCTATTCATATATGCACCTGAATCTAAGTAAAAACATTAATATAATTCATGCTATGGAGAATGTCTTAAAAAGGGCTATGTAGATGGCTTTGCTGAAAATTCTCTGCTATAGAATCATGAGGATCTAAATTTCAATTCTTAGCTCTCACTTTAAAAAAAGGTGTTGGGGGTTCATGGGGAAGGCCATGTACCCCTCTAACACCAGCCCAGAAGAGGGTAAAATAGACAGATCTCCAGAACTCATTGGCCAGTGAGTCTAGTGAATTACTGAGAGATCCAGTGTAAGACATCAGGTTGAAAACAGTTTGGAAAGACACCTGATGTTGATCTTTGTAATGTATTTGTATGAGTGCACACCTGTGTATGCACCTGCATACACACACACACACACATACACACCTGTGTATAAAGACACATTCATATATAATCATGTCCACATACAGAGACACATACACACAAACACACATGCATATATATATACATACTAAAAGAAAGTCTTATTATGAAAAAACCACTCAATGTGCAAAGAGATATGCAAAGTACATAGAGGCTTTTTATTTAAAAGATATTACTTCATAGGATTCATGGATTTTTACATCCCATTTCTGGTCAGTTTCTCTGAGGTATCCTTCTCCTATTATGGATGATAATCTAATAAATCATAATCTAACAAAAGCTTAGAAATTATGTGTTGGTTCCCTAATTGACACATAGAAATTTAAGAGCTGAGCATTAAAATCAAGTACTCTCTTTCTGAGTCCAACATTCTATGACAACACAATAATACATTCAAGGTTTTTGGCAAATACTAAGAGATCCCGAAATGCCTGCTACCACCATCAGAATTACATCCTATGGACATCTAAATTATATCATATCTATTTCTAGGAAAGAAGCATCATCTACATTTTAACATATGGTGAGAAACTTTATTCATCCATATTTATAGAAGTAGTTTGTATAAAAGTCATGTTATTCCAATACCTGAACATTAAAACATGAAGAAGCATTATTAAATTGAAATATATATTGTCTTGGTTACTAACAGAATCACTTGACTCTATAGCTTTGGATAATAATAATATGTTTTTTGATTAAAAAACCATAAAATTATACCTAAAAGTTAATACATAACTTGAAATTAGATAAAAGGGACTTTCATTTAGAATCTGCCTCTATAGATATGATCTTTCTCATTCTATCTCTCATGCTGCTTTATTTTGACCAAAGCCGTTTTACCTTCCATAGCACCTAGTTTTCATCAAACTCCTATGTGTAAGAAAATTCTACAGGAAAAATAGCTAGAAAAAAATAAGGTGGATGTTAACTGGAAAATAAGTTATAATCCCTCAAGACAGAACAAAAAATCTTATAATAAATTAAACAGAATGTTCAGAATGACACCTTAATTACACAATCAAATTATTCATGCTTATCTCACTTTTGAAAATAAAGCTTTAAAAAGATTTGAGACCTTAAGTGGTTGACAAAAATAGACACTTTTTAAAAACACACCAGCATTAGTAAACAGTAATGCAATGTTTAATGTCCTAGTTATCTATGATATATTAAGCATATTTGATACTGAAAAATAAATCACTGAAACTGGCAAGATGGCTTAGCAGTTAAAAGCACTTGTTGGTCTTGGAGAGTACAAGGGTTTGACTCCAGCACCCACATGAAGGTCCACAAACATCTGTATTTCCAGTCCCAGGGAATCTGATGATCTCATCTGACCTCTACAGGTACCATGCATATACTTAGTGCACAAACATACCTTCATGCAGGAAACTTTTACACACTAAGTAAATATATAAAAATTTTAATTTAACCAGGTTGTGATGGCACATGTCTTTAATCTCAGTACTTGGGAGGCAGAGGCAGGAGGCTCCCTCTGAGTTTAAGGCCAGCCTGGTCTACAGAGTGAGTTTCAGAACAGCCAGAGTTATAGCAGAGAAACTCTGTCTCAAAAAAGCCAAAAATAAGTAAATAAATAAATAGATAGATAAAATTATTTTATGATAAGATACCACTCTTAAGAAAGTAACAAA
Source organism: Cricetomys ansorgei (assembly GCA_026225945.1). Classification (NCBI taxonomy): domain Eukaryota; kingdom Metazoa; phylum Chordata; class Mammalia; order Rodentia; family Nesomyidae; genus Cricetomys; species Cricetomys ansorgei. Next base: position 2,826,122 of record JAMJFZ010000716.1, on the reverse strand, counting down.
TGATATTAATAGGTGAAGAAAAGATTTACAAATCAGCATTATTCATAGCAACAACTTGCTGTAACACATGAAACAAATTGATCAGTCTGAAATGGAAAATGCAGGAGTCTGCAGCTAATGCTAAATATGTATTGTTTATTCTTTAAAAGCAAAACAATGAAGTTGACAATTTCTCTCAGCAGTATAATCTAACATTTCAGCAGAGGCCCTAGAGTCGGCGGTAAGGGAAGGAGCTACACAGAACAGAAGAGCACACAAGCACAACAGAGCTGTCTACAAATTAGTAATGATTCTCAGTAACTATGGGAATCTGTAAATAGCAGTAAATACATATCTGGAGTTTGAAGGATAAAAACAAAACTCAAAACTTTAATATATCTCTCTATAATAATAACAAATTTAAAATTGGTAATTAAAAGCATGTTATTATTTAATTTTATTCCTTGAAAATATGCTTGAATATTATGTCTACATAATTCTCAATGATTTTATCTCCCCCTCCAATGTCCCCCTCCATGTCCAAATTCATTGTCTCTCCTTCAATATCATTGTTACAAGTATTTGTATATATAACACACACACACACACCCTACTAACCTACTCAGTCCATTTAGTATTTCCCATAAGTACAAGTACCCTCAATGTCCAGGGCTGACCACTTGGGATTAGACAACTCACATGGGAGCTGGTCCCTGGAGGAAATTGTTTTTTGTTTCTTTGCAGGCACCATCCACCCGTAGCTCTTGTTTAGGAGTGTGACCCTGTGGAATCTCTCCTGTTCCTGTTGGCATGTCAGCCTGTTTTGTCAATAGTTTGAGTTTGTTCTGGAAAGCATATTGTTGTGATTTCACAAGTGTAGCTTTCCTTTTATATGTAAAAGACACTATCTCATATCAGACACTCTGATCTCCTGGATCTTACAATCTCCCTGTCCCTTCTTCATGATTTTTCCCTGAATCATATGTGTGTGGGTTTAATTTGAGATGTATCAGTTGGAGCTGGGCACCCTGAAGCCACTTATTCTCTATCAGTTGCAAAAACAACTGTTTTTTGGATGAAGGGAAGAGCTATACTTACCTGTGAGTATAACAGTAATACAGTTAATACAGTTTAATACAGTTTATAATACAGTTAGACATTATATATGTTTAGGAAAATTTCAACAGAAAATATTCCTCCTAGATTTATGACCTTTCCAGTTATGCTCATTAATAATTGTCTAAGTATAGAGTGGCAGGTATTAATTTTCAACTATTGAGGGTACTTAATTCTAAAATTAGAATTCTAAAATGTAGAAGATAGAAGTGTCACCACTGTAACACCAGATATCTTTGTAGTGCAGTCTAATGGGTTCATGTTCTTTACATCTGTGTAGAACTACCTACTGTTTGTCTCCTGGGGAAACTTGATAGCACCTTCAAATACTATGAAGGGTAGTACCTTAACTCCGCAGTCAAAAGATACAAGTCAGCTGAATGAATTAAGGAACACAATTTGTGTTTCTGCTATGTATATAAATATCCACTTTACTCTTAAAGATATGAACCTCTTAAAGTAAAAAAAAAAAAATAGTATTCTAAGCAGATGGAAATGTATTGATATTCTAATAACCTGAAAAATAGACTTCAAACTAAAATAAATCAGAAGATGTAAAGAAAGTTTATTTTATCAAGAAAATTATTAACCATCAAAAACATTACAATGTGAAATATATATGGACCACACTGTGCCATAGCTAAGATCATGAATGTATACCATGAGAATTAAAAATGCCTTCTCCTTAAAAATATAGTGCTCAGGAGTACAAGGCAGGATCTTTCAAGTTTTAGACTACTTTGGACCAAACTGTAAAAATGCTATCAAAACAAAAAATGCCTAAAATTTCATAATCCACTTTAATTACTGGCTACATTCTAAGTGTTATCCTTAGAGTTACAGATAAATGTAACTCTCATCTCTTCAACAAAGAAGTTTCCTTTTGCAACATGAAAAAAATTACAGAAGTCCACAACTGCTTAAAGACAGAGGAACATGCTGCATACTGAAAGATTGTCTTCCATATATCACTGGGTAATTGCACCCATGAAATCTTAACGGTATGCTTGCATAAGCAAAACCTGAAAAAGGACAGCACCAACATGATGTGCCAACATGGCTGGGGATATATAACAAGACATCACCAGTAGATGAAGAGCCACAGGTAATCAATGACTGCTGAGTGAGAAAATTAGTTTCCTTTAGGGAAGAACTTTCTGAAAGATTAACCAATCCAAAGAATTCAGTCCTAGGGACATATACATATAAACAACACTAAATGAACTCAGCAGAATATAATTATAAATTTATACGTACATACTTATATATTCAAACAGACAGACAGACAGACAGACAGACACACACACACACACACACACACACACACACACAGTTTAGAAGCCAAGCAGTTGAAGGAGGCACAACAAGGGGTGTTAGATGAGAAGGAGAAGGAAAATGATGTCAATATAGTACTCATATTCAAAATTCCCCAAAAGTAAGGAAAGAATAAAAAAATAAAGAACAAATACTAAGAAATAAAAGAAACGATAGAAACAGTTCTCACTCCATCTCAAGTCCTTAGATTTGACTTTTTCTTAATACTCTAATTCCTCTCCTCCTTTGCCTTGCATTTTAAGACAAGATCTCTCACTGAACTTAAACTAATCAGGGACTTTCCTGTCTCCCCCTTTTTATAGCACTGGGTATATAGACCTTTGCCCTCATGTCCAACTTTTCATGTGGCTGCTGAAGCTCTGAACTCAGATGTTCATGCTTGGGCAGCACCCACTTTGACTTCTGAGCTACATACTCAAACACTAAGATGTAAAAACTTTGGAGGATATTCATAAGTAAAATAAACATTAGAGAAAAATAGTAATGTAACATTTATTATCATTTAATGAGATGGTTTTATAAGCTGTGTTGTCAGTTTCAATGATACAAAATAATTTAAATTTTTTCAGTGTATAAATAACATCATTAGGAGAGAGTTGTATCTTTTATAAGTTTGTGAGAAGATCTTGGACCTTGTAAAAAAACAAACACACACAGACATGTAGACAAAAACCTAATAAAATCACTAAAACTTCCAGCCCACAATTTTAAATCATAAAAGTCAGGAGTATTAAAGACTAGAAGACAGGTGTTAATTAATTCTGATTTGCCAATACATATCATAATATCTGTTATCTTGGATTTTACATCTTCAGAGCATGGAAAGCACATGACATCTATAGAATTTAATTATTTTAGCATCAAGATTTTTTTATTGTTTGCTATTATCTGTCAGTTATGATATGCTTACTAATATTTACCATTTTTCTGCTTTTAGTTAAGCTTTATAATACTTCACAGTGATGTATATAATAACAAGAAAGATAAATGTAACAAATCTAAATATAATATAGAAATTACATGAACATAACTATTTTTAAAATGTTCAATACTTTCAATTAATATTGGCCGATAGGACATTTATTGGCAATTCTCAAGAAAGTGAAAACAGCAAACACTAATCTAGACACTTGGTAAATGAAAAAAGTATAAACTATTGGTAGGGATATAAAATTTCCATCAATTATAAAAGTCAGAATAGATATTTATCAAAGTCTGAGAATAGAATCATATTATATATCTACACTACTCCAGGAGAATATACCCAAAGGAACTTAAGTCCATATGAAATATAGATTCTTGTTCATTCACATTTATTGTGCACTGTTCAAAATAGCTCAGTTTTGGAATCAGATAGTTTCCCATCATCAAATCATTTTGTCATTAAGAAATGGACTCATCTTCTTTGAAGCATAAGAATGGAATTGGAGGTCATCATGTTAAATGAAATAAATCTAACTCAGAAAAATAAATATCATATTCTTTATATGAAAAATCTAGAGACATAGAAAGAAAAGGAAGGGGAAGAAAGGAAAAGAGGAGGATAGAAGCAAAGAACATTACATCCAAGTCCAGGAACATCACCAGGAAACCTATTTCCATTATTTACGTAGAGTAAAATGAAGATATCAATTGCATAGTACTACATTGAAGAATGTGAGCATGAAGAATGACTAGAATTTCTAAGAAAAAATTTTCATGTCACGTATATTACACATGCATCACGAATACATATTGTAAATCTTATAATATATTCAAAAATTCAAACTACACTCTTCTATAGTATATAATGGTATATTATATAGATATTAATAGATATTATATGTAATATAATATCTTTTTTCAAATCTTCTGAATTTCATTTAAGATACTTGTATTTTTCATTTCATTTTCTAATTAGGAGAAATATCATAAATTTCAAGGCCTAGTTCAAATGCCAATTTTCAAAAATGCTTCTTTATTCTAGCAAAAGGAATAAAATATTACCTATATTTATCCTTGCATTAAACAATTGGCAACAATTCAGTATAAAACTTATTATATTCTGCTTTGCTTTTTTCTATATTTGAAGTAAGAAAGTCAGTATTTCTGATCTATATCTAATTAGTGTACAAGCAGAATAAGGTCCAGTCTCTGCTTTTCTAACTCTTGGTATGGTGTTCTTTCTAATTGATTACAAAACTGTCAAATGGGTATCTATCAACTATGATAATTTGTTTATATTATTTGCTATTTGTTTCTTATGTCTATTCATTCTTATCTTGGATTTCTTTAAATTCTGAAAACATTGAAAATCCTTAATTCATCAACAAAAAAGAATATCCATCTATATGATGACAAAGAAGGAGGTGACTGGGGAAGTAAAAGAAGGCACTGAAGCAAAGAGTAAGGCATAAAACAGGACAAATGCAAGATCACTCTATCTGATAAGGAAAACATACTTCCAAAATGTGCTGTCCAGGTTGGTGGGGTTTAAAATTCCTCAACTGTCCTATCCAGCTGTGGACCCTGCATGGTGTTGTACTGATTTTCTAGGGAAGATATAGCAGCATGACTGCTGTGAGGGTAACCAATAATTATGTGATTGAGTTCCACAGAAATTCATGCCTAGCACTGTAACCCTAGTCAAAACCCTGTGGCTGGGAAGGTTCCAGCACGTAGAAGGTGATCTTCCTTCCTCCTTTCCTCTTTCCTTCCCTCCCTCTCCCCTCTCTTCTCCGTTCTGTCTCCTTTTCTTCCTTCCTTTCTTCCTTCCTTTCTCTCTCTCTCTCTCTCTCTCTCTCTTTCTTTCTTTCTTTCTTTCTTTCATGGACATGTTTCCTGATATCACAAGCTTTGTAAATGTTTGTGCCTATACTCATAGGTTCTCCTGCTTTCATGTAGGGTCAAAGGCTTCTTTTTGTAGTGTGAGGCAGTAAATACAAAAACTCACACGGTTAAGGTGCTGAAAGTTGTTGAATACTTGAGTTGTCAGACCCAAATGTGACATTGATATAATGACTCTCAAGTCCCAGGATCATTCTGAAATGGGTGTAGAAAATATTAAGAGTCAGTTGTAGGGGAGTTTTTAAGAAAGGTTGTCTTCTGAATGGACATTCCACTATGGGTGGAAGAGGAGTTGATGAAGCCCATTCCCTCCCCAACTGCGATTAGAAGTCACTCTTTGCTAATGAGGTAGGCTTCATTCTCTTAAGTCCTTTGGCCATTGATAAGTTGTCTATGTTCCTATAAATAGCTTCCACACATGCTAACTCAAGGAACCCAAATTAAATTATATGAGCACAATCAAATAAAATCATTATTTGCTGTCACTTTTAATGATACATTTATTTCTGATCGGTACTATTGTTTCACTTTTTAATAAGGTTCTTTTGCTACTTTGCAAAAAACAAAGACATGGAAGTAGTAAGAGTACTAATTGGAAAGAAGATTTTCAGCAGGAGTGCAAGGTGTCAAGTGAACACCATCTGAAATCACATGTTCACATACTACACAAACATACACACACACACACACACACACACTTGATTAAAAGTAATAAAAGTAAGTCTTTAATAAATAATGAGTATTCAGAAAAGGGATTAGAAGAAAAATAATAAAATAAAAAATATACCAAAATGCCATTCTTTCATTGTATGAGTTATATAATGATTATGAGTTACTATTGGACAGTAGTCATATCAAGTAAGTATATTTTTTATTACTGCTAACTGGGATTGATTCATTTTTTGTTAAATTTTTAAAACTCTCTTTATCATTGAAAAATAGTTTTATGTCATTCACTATTTATGAAAACAACACATTTTGGAATATAGATGGGTTTTATTCAGCATCAATAAAACACTAATTATGAAGTATAATTAGTACAGACATTACATAAAGGAATATGATACAAGAACATTCAGAGATATACCTTGCTTGTTAAGCATACATACAGGCGATGCCTGTAGAAACTATATTCATTAAGGACTTATTGCCCATAATCAAATTAAAGGTTCTGAAGACAGGAATTATTCTCCCACACTAGATGCTAACATGAGCACTGGATCTTTCATACATAAATTTGTTATTATAACTTCCTGGATCCAGCCACAGATGAAGACAGAGCTTGAAGCAGATGGATGCAAGAGCAGCAAGGGAAGAATCAGATGTGGGCCACAGCTTAGTTTCTTTTTACTTTTACAAGAGGCTGAAAGAGAGGAAGCACATCTCAGTATGGCTTTACCTACTCTGACAACCTGTCTCTCACAGGCTTTATCTATACACAAAATTACTTCATCAAAGACTTTGACCATTGATTACTTAGCCATTTAGAATATAATTTTTCTAAACTCTTCCTTGATTACATAAGATAAAAGAGACAAAGTGAGCAAACAGAAAATTTCCTGAGAACAAAAAAGTGATAAAATCAGTTTTCTTTTAACTCAATATTCTTTTCCTTAAGATTGGTGTCACAAATCCTTGCAGTTACAGAAATCCCAGACAGGATGATTCTATTTGAGTTTGATTTTGTTTGAGTTTGGCAAGAGTTAAGAGATCAGAAGTTATTTCTTACTACTTGTTACATCAAACTTATCTATCTACAGAGATCCAATCTCCCAGACTCTTGTTCTTCTTTAATATTTAACATAAGACCACCATCCTTTCCTTTGATTCTTGAAATATAGTGCAGCATTTTGTTTATGCAAAGGTAGCTTGTATTTTCTCTTTGTATAATATCAGAACAGTCCTGATCTAATAAGTCTGCTCAGAAAGGCAAGCAGTTCACTGAGTCAAGATGCACCTCTCTGTGTCTAAGTCACAAACTCTTTTCTCAATACAATTCATTTCTTTATTACACTCCTGTAAAGGCTAGAGGGTTCTTAGGGCTCCTAAAACTGCTTACTTTGTCTTCAGGAATATACCAAGGTTTGTCATTAACTATACAATCAAAATCTCTTCTTGCCCAAACTCATTCCTTGATTCTGAAGCTGGACAAGAAAACCTAACAATTCAGTTACAATTTGTCAGCTTCTAAAATATCCCTAGGTTTTTCTTCTTAATAATTTTTCTCAGATTCTGTGTCTTACGCTTACTAATGTCATTTATTAATAATCTAAATGTGTGTCTAAGTAATAGGTTCTATGGAAAACTCAACTTTCTGCATAGCTATTTTTATTTCCAGGGAACTACTATTAGTTTCATTCTATTAACACCAGTTTTTGTTACATTATCCCAGCTTTAGCTTTCAGTGAGAGGCCTTTAGTAGTGAGAGAAAGATGTGTAGCAAATTTCCATCAAGGACAGTGAAGGGACAGTTCAGATCACCCAAGCACTGGAACTTTGTCAAACAGCGCCTTCAGGATGCTTGGCATCGCCTATGACTAATGAAATCAAGTCTGACTTGTTCAGTTCTCTGATGTGGATTGGCTGGAGAGCAATGGCACTTATATGGAATAATATACATACAACTCATCTTTTTTAAATATACTTTTTCATAATGGGATTCAGAGTACAAAAATCAGTTTCACTGAGTTTGTATTCCTGGAAACTGTTCTGTCCAGGAATAGATTTTAAAGCAAATTTAGTAAGTTTAAGTTATTTATTTTCAAATTAATTCAAAATGAATCAAGAGATGACATGTGTTTCTAAAATATCATTGCATCATTAGGAATTTTAATAATTTACATTACAATGTATGATTTGGTTTTTATTATTCTTCAATGAAATAAGTATATCCTGATTCTGTATATTTTCTTTGAGTAGATTTTATTTTGGAATGAAAAAATTAAGAATATCTTACCCACTTTATTACATGTTCAAAAATAAACATGGCAGGTGCACAATGATCCAATCATCCACTTTTTAGTAAATATTGTTGAATTTTGAAACATAATAATTTGTACTTTCTGCAATTTTTGGAATTCTAACTTCTCATAATAGTTTACAATTTCAATTTTTCCTATTTCTGTATTAAATATTGGATAATTAAATCAATCAGAAAAATAAACCAATATGAATTTTGACATTATGTTTATAGTTGTTTCAAATTAAAGTCATCTTATTACTGTAGAATTTTTTGACTGAATATTTGCTTTTAATAACAATATTATAGCAATTCTAATATTGATAATTATTTGATTTACTTACCTCAAATAATGGCCAATGGTAATCTTTAAATCCTTATTAGATGACAGATTTAATACACTAATGTGCACACTGCTGTGTCAAATTAAAAATTGTTAAGATGTTGTTTTATGTGTTTCGTTTTTCAGTGAAGGGAGCACCATACTTTACATTCTGGTGTAATCCTGTTTATTAGGAAGACTTTCTGATATCATAGTAGTGTTTTGAAATTTGATTGTCTTCTAAGATATAGCATTCTCACAAATATTAACATCACGTTTTTTCAATATGTTATCATTAATTCTTGTAACAACCTGAGATCACACTTTTAAGTAAAATTGACCTGAACTCATTTAATCTTTATTTCTTCACAAGTACTTAAATGTCATCATTTGGTTCAGTCCTGGTATTCCTTTCTCAAAGTGAAAGCATTTTTCACTGTAAAAATGTTCATTGAAAATGCAAAACTACAACCCAATAAAGGTAGACATGTTGTTAAATCATGATTTAAATAGGTTTGATGAAACTAATGATTGTAAAAATTACATTAGCATTAGTAGCTACATCATTTTAAATAATCTAGTTTTTCAGTACCATGTAAAACTACCAGCTCATACAACTCACCAAACAACTTCGATAAAACTGTCAGTTCTCCATCTGTCATTTATATCTGTGTTCATTTCAATATTAGCTCTGAGGTGTACATCTATATCTATATGGACAGGCAGTAAACTGTGGGCTGGCACTCATCACTGTTTTCAGTAGCTTTGTAGAGAGAAGGGGTTACAGACATAAGCATAAATACTCTACTTGGCGACCTACCGGTACATACCTACTGCTGCTCTTTCTTCTGGATAAAGGTGTTCCCAGACTTTCACTGGGTGCTCAGCTGAATTCAAAATGTTCTAGACCATGAGTGCTTCACGCTTCTCATTCCATTTATTTAACAGATATGTGTCATGGTCAATCAGCCATTGTGTTTCCATCTCCTCAGAGTATGGTGCAGACATGGGTGAACTTCTCCTAACAGGACACTTAGAACCACAGACAGAATCTTAAAGTCCCCAAGATTTTGTAGCAGTCCCGAGAGTGGAAGCATGTTTGCTTCCCATGCTGGAATTCATTTAATTCTGTTCTTTCTTGACAAACTCTTCAGTCTCTCTTTTATTATGTACTTTTTTTCCTGTGGTGTTCAGATTTTATTTCTTTATAAGTAATTGTATTACTTCATCTAATCCTCACTCTCATTTTTCTCCTATTCCTTTAGTTCTTCCAGTTTTGCACCATCTGTGATTGAGTAGTAAGTTATGGTTTTCTTTCAGAACTCCTGTATTTTCAAACATTTTGTAACTGCCATGTATCCACTTTGCATTTCTATAATCATGGATTATTTATGTAACAATTTCAAATCCCCTTTTATTTTGACTTCTTCAACCTAGGTTGGTGTGAGGACACATGTATAGAGATAGACACATGAACATGTATGTATGTGCATGCCTGTGAGCATATGTACACATATATAAATTCATTCTTTGATGGACTTAATATAGTTTTCATTATTAAGGGATATTTTTATAACTTTATTCTCTCAACTAAAGTCCATTTTCTATTAGATATTACATATAGATAAGTCCTTTGCATTTTGTGTAGTGGGAACTAGAACACATATGTGTAAAGTTGTTCTAAAGCACACAGTTAAAGTGCTAATTAAATTATGATTTACACAGCTATTTAAACATAGAACTAAACTAATAAACTATTTCATAAATATGTAAGGTATCTCATTAACATTTTTCTTGATTATAGACAGAATACACCCATTTATAAAGGACTTCTTGCTTTTTATGATAATAGTTTGTCATTTATTTTCCTTTATTGTATTATTAAGCTTATTAATGTAGACTAATTTTAGCTACTTAGGTCATTAGAAATGCATATAGAAATATAACATAACTATTAATTTGTTGGATTGTTAAATGTATATGCAAGTTCATATTAAAATTTCTTTATCTAGTTCACTTATTTTCTTTCTATATAGCAGTGCTGATCCAGGTTGTTGTATCTCAGATTATCAGTTCACAATGAATGTAAATGAACATACAAGAATTTAAACCAAAGGATTATATCTTCATTGAGAAAGTCTTATCAGAACAAACCATGAAATAAATAAAACCTCATATGTAGGTAAAGGTGATTTTTTATTGTGGTACAAGGTCCTTACATTGTCATAAACAATTATCAAGTGTTTGCTATACAACATCAGTCAGTGGACAACATTTTATGTAGGAGTATTGTCTCTTATCTTACTGGTGGATATGACATACATTGGTATATTTTTGCATTGCTCTTAATTGAATGATTCATCATTTTCAGCTTGTATACCCTAAAGTGGATTCACATTCTTCTCAGATATAATTGATGTAACATAAGAGTCTTAAATGTTTGGAAAAAGCAATTTATGTCAAGTAGCAAAGTATGGAAAACCCAGTCACTTAACAATGATCAAGTCACACATAATGATCAATTATTAATCTCACATTGGAAAATGGTAGTCTGATGAGTGTTCAGTAGAATTTTATGAAGGTTCTAATTTGCATTTGTCTATTGGTATCATGGTATCTTTTGGGTAATTGATATTATTCATTTTAGTATGGATGGTATCGCTACTTTTTTCTTGCTATTGGCTTTTATCTTAGTCAAATAAAACTTTATAATAAATGCTGAAGAGCACTGCATGCCACAATGACTCTTACTAAGATGAACTTGTGAGGTAGAGTGTTCAGTTTAAATTTTCTATTCAGCCTGATAGTGATACCTTTGTCCTAACTTGACTGTCATGTATAAAAAGATATGATTCTGGCTTCTATTTACTTTTATTATCCAAATAATACTTTCAGTAAGTGGGTAAGTCCTAGGATATTTCAAGAATAGTTTCTGTAAACTTCTACGTTACCTAAACTGTCATATTTATAAACAATGTTTCTTAAGAAACAGATTTGATTATTTTGACATGTATAGTAAAATACCTCACTAGTCGATCTCTGAAACACACATGCAATTCTATGTCCTGTGTGTTACATTACAGAATGCTTAATGTAATTACTATGGTGATCCGGTATTCTTAAAAGCACATTCTATGGGGCAATTGTCTAGTTCTCTTGGGGCCCATGTGATATGTGGTGCCATCTGCTGGTAACTGCCGTCTTCAATCTCATTTTAAAATGCTTATTCTTTGAAAACTTAATGTATGTATTTAAAGAATATTAAATCCATCACTTATTTGCATTGCAAATAACTTCAAATATCTCCACACATCCTTTCTTACCAAATTCATGTCCTCTTTTAAAATAGCACACTCCATCTAATTAGTGCTGCCCAAATGTGCATGGAAATGGAGCCAGTCGTTGGATCATTGGAAACTTATCCACAGTCATACCTCCAATGAATTATTCTCCATTCCCCAGGAGCTACCATCAGCCATATCTCCTCAGTTAAGAGTGAGTTTTACCATTCATCCATGACTTTTGGCTGGCTTGATCTTTTCAACTATTGTTTAGTCAACTACAGCTGTTGTGAGCTCATGAGTACAATAGACAAGTTGTGTCAAGAAGACAGCGTTTCAAACCACTCATGCCATCATTCAGCTAGTATATTCTTTCTTCTTTCCCTTCTGTGATGTTCACTCAGCCTTGTTGGGGAGGTTGATAATGATGTCTCATTTAAGGTAGTGCACTCACAGACACGTATTCTCAGTATTTTTATCATATATGAAGAACACACACACACATATATATACACACACATATATACACACACATAGACACACACACATATATATATACATGTATATCACTTTGACAGCGTAATTATTGTATAGCAGTTCCCCCTGAATTGAAATTTTCCCCTCCAAAAGCAATCAAGATAATCAAGAGATAACAAATTACATATATCTAGGGCAACTGAAGTTTACAAGATTCAGAAAATACCCTTTACAAATTACAGAAGTGATGATCTGCCATGGGAAGTGATTCTGACCAGCAAAGCTCCTGATAGGATATTCTCTGACCTATCCTTCTCCTGCAGTATGTATAGAGAGCTCAGGGGATGCAGTTCTCTTATTGCATCTCTTCCATCAAAAAATAAAAGATTGAAACTAATAGCTGCATATGAGAAAGAATATGTGATTTTTGCTTTCTGCTCCTGAGTTACCACACAGTATAAATTTTCTGTTCTATATATTTAGAAATTTAACTATTTCATTATTTTTATAGCTAAACAATAGTCCATTAAGTAGGTATGTGTGTGTGTGTGTGTGTGTGTGTATATATATATATATATATATATATATATATATATATATATATATAAAATCAGATTGTTATTATCAGTTAATCTATTGATGGTTATCTAGATTGATTTTATTTCCAATTATTATGAACAGAATGGCAGTTAACAAGAATATGCACATACTTCAGAAATAATGTATAAAAAAGTCCTTTGGGTATATGTCTAGGAGTGATATGAAAGAGTCACATGGTAGTTTCTTTTTTAGCCTTTTAAAAAATCACCAAGGTATCTGCACTAGCTTAGACTCCCACCAAAAGAATGTTAGTGTTTCCTTTGCCACATCCCTGTATCCATTTATTTGTCATTTGCATTATTGGTGATGGCTATTAAAAAATAATCAATTTACTGGAACTCCTGGAACAGTGATAATGATTCATGAGACACTCAAATTTGTAGTTGTAGATCTAAACCAAAGGGACTGAGTAGAACATGGTTACTGAAGAGCCACAACTCTTTATAAGGCTGTGATTGACAGATTGTTTGCTTTCGTTGTCAATGTATCTCAAACCTTAGCAGATAATGGTAAGTTGTGGGACTGGGAGATCACGTGACTACTGAACATCTAATGTTTTGATCCACCTACATAATATTTTATTGTGGCTTTCCACACTCTAGCCAGGACTTGTTAAACAGTCTTTTATATAATAGCTTTATCCATGTCTTCATGAGCTGAGATGACTTTTTTTATAGTCTTAATGACTATTAGTAGGTTCTTTGAGGAAAATCTATTTATATCTGTCGCCCTCTCACCCATTCTCTTTGTTATAATACCACATTAAGCAATAATCATAACTAGTCAATTATATTTAAAATTATATTTAATGGCACCAGACTTGTGTTTTGCTAAATTACTTTGGATATTCTGAATCTTTTTATTTAAGTTCTATAGAATGTTAGAATAGTCTTCTATACCTATAAATAATGCCATTGGGACTTCCTGTGGGAAAGCCTTGAAGCAGTATGTTGCTTTATAATTTATAGACAATTTGAGAAGCTTAATGTTTCTAACCAACATAAATCTCTTTGTTGCTTTGCTTTTTTGTGTCTTCAGTTCCCTTCATTTAAAAAAATATCTGTGTATGTGTCTTCCATATCTTTGGTCAAAGTTTTTCTTTAAAACTTTATCTCTTAGTCAGGCAGTGGTGGTACATTCCTTCAATTCCAGCACTCTGGAGGCAGAGGCAGGCAGATCTCCATGAGTTCAAGGCAAGCTTGTTCTACAAAGTGAATTCCAGGACAGACAGCGTTACAACAGGGAAACCCTGTCTCGAAAACCAAAAAGAACTTTTTTTCACCTGTTGTTATCAATGGGTGGTTTATATCTCTTTTCTGGTTAGTTTGATGTTAGTACATAAAGACATTTCATATTTTGAATGCGACGTCTCTCTTTCAACTTTACTGACCCTCTTAATAAATTTTAAAATTTATAGATCTCCAGTGTTGTCCCTATATAAAATATGAACATGGTTTCCAAGCCTGATGATGATTTTGCCAGCTCTGGGTTTCATATTGTGGATAGGCCTTAAATCCAGTTCAGAAAGTGATTGGCTACTACTTTTTATCATATCACAATTGCATGAATGGATATATCCAGCTGTTATTGTAGCTCATAGGATTCTGAGATGGGTAAAAGTGACGATTAGTTTTCTTCTCTGGTCCTGTGAATGTAATATGTGACAAGACAAGGTATAAGAAGTAAGAGGAAAGCATCTACTATTATTATGCTTGATGGACGTAATACTAAAATGATACTTCCACCTTTACTAGCAAAGCTTCTATTTATTGTACATGGTTAATAACATAAATACCCACAGCTGGTTAAGGTTCAGACAGTAAGAGTCTACAGAATACTCAGCTCCAATTTCTCAACAGCTTTTTTTATTGCTTATTTTTTAATGACAATAATTCTAACTGACATGCGATGGAATTCCAATGTAATTTTAATTTTCATTTACCTAATGGGCAAGTATGTTGAACATTTTTCATATGATAATTGGCTTTTTGTGCTTCATCTTTTGAGAATTTGCTGTTAATTTAATTCGCAGTTTTACTGCCTGGATTCTAGGAATTTGAGGTAGATAGTTTTTTAGGTTCCTTATATATCTGGATATTAATACCCTGTGGTGTTCTTGTAGTAAAGATTCTCTTATTCTATAAGCTCTCTTCAACTGAGAGTTTGTTTTCCATTTATGTGATGAAATTTTTTAATTCTATGTAATTTCATTTTCAGTTTTTCATACTATTTCTGGAGCTATTAGAATCTTTTTCAGGAAGCACTTGCCAATGACATCATGTTAAGGTGTTTCACTTGCATCTCTTCTAAGATTTTCATTTCTTATATGAAGGTGTTTTACCCATTTTGAGTTGATTTTTGTTCAGAGGGAGGAAGGGAAAGATAGTTACAGTAACTATTGAATTTCCAGTGTAAATACCACCTTTGGAAGTGTGGTCTAGTAGCCTGTCTTTCACCTTTTATCGTGGAATTGATATTATTTCATTTGCTCAACTGAGACAAATTTTCACAGTTAGTACTAAACCATTATTCTTTATGGTATTTCATGATATTCTTTATGATAATTCTACATTAACTTTTCTTTAATGGGCTCATTTATATTTGTTTATTAATGTAGAGACTAGGAAAGACACATTCTACTTGCAAAGATAGCTTACCAGATATGCCCAAAGATAGAAGAATAAACACCTAAATACTGCCTATTAATGAAGGAACAGCACCACCACATATATAGATATGTTCTATCAGTTCTGTCTTTCTAGAGAACCCTGACTAATACAATAACTCATGAATACCCATGTGTTTTATTTCTCTTTGTAATCAGATTGATTTAAGATATATAATGGAAGATTGTTTAGAATAAATTTTATTTACAAATCTGAATATGAAATGAAAAAAAAGAAAGAATGGAGCATTAGGAAACACATAAATCTTAGAATGAGGTGACAAAAGGTAGAGTTTGTTCGTGTGAATGCATTGATGAGAAACCTGCTCTCAAGGAGTTGGAAATCTAAGATGCAATTATTGATTTTTCAATTTATTGCTAATGTATTTACATTTTATTTAGGCTAGAGCAGTAGTTCTCAATCTTCCTAATACTACCACCCTTTGATACAATTCCTCATGTTGTGGTGATTCCTAACCATAAAATTATTTTTGTTGCTACTTTATACCTGTAATTTTGCTACTGTTATGAACTGTAAGGTAAATATATGATATGCAGAAGGTCTTAGGCGACACCTGTCAAAAGATCATTCAATGCCCAAAGAGATCATGAACCACAGATTGAGAATCACTGGGAAACAGTAACATTGAAATTTGGCTTTCATATTCCCTCATGATACTATAGTTGTTGAAAACACATATGTTCAAACACAGTCATGTTCTCAGTAGACAATGTCCATTGGAAGGCAAATTTCCATTCTGTGATTAGTAGCTCCTTCTTACTAGGTCATTGTGCAATTATATTTCAAAAAATGATATATATTCTCTTGGCAAAGTAAGCCATGCTCAATATTTTGACTGTGTAAGTTCAATGGTATCATGGGTTTAAAAAGGATCTTCATTTGCGTGTGTGCTTGTGCATGTGAGTGTGTGTGCATGTGTATATGTGTGTCTATATGTATGAGTCTGTGTGTATGAGAGACAGGGGAAGAGAGGAAAGAGAGAGAGAATGTTTAGTATTCAAAGCTAAGCAACTCAACTTACTTTCTTCTTCAAGAAGAAATGGATAAATAGTAAGATTAGATTCTGAATTGCTTAGTGATAGTACTATGAATATTGAATTCATATCCTTCTCTCCACACTTTACAGTAAAACACTATAAAATACTTTTCAGAGAAATGAAGAATGCTAAAACCATTCAGTGCAATAAAATTAAATTCCTGTATATAATTACCATCAACTCTTATACTTAACTCCACTACAACTAGAGCAGCTTATCTGATGTGAATATTCTGTAAGCAGATTTGCTTTTAGACATTGTTTGTAACATCACATTATCCAGTTTGCATTACTCTGAATTATATTTCCAAGTCTTTACTAACACATTTCATAAAATCAAATAGAATAGCATGACAGTTAGATTTAAGAAAACTCTTAATTATTTGAAATTTGACCAATGTTCCAATTTAATGACAATAGATGATTAGCAAGATGAAGAAAAGGCACCTTCATATTGAGATATTTTTATTCCCGTGTATTTTTAATGTCCTCATACCTTGTATTATTTTGACAGGCTTTCAAAAACATCTCCAGAAGTCCTTGTTTGGAGTCTGATTTTTTTTTATAAAGAAAGACAGAGATATATATGAAAATGAACAGATCACAGTTATAAAATATGAAGAAGATGAAAAATGATTACATGGAAGTGACGATCTGATACTAAGATATCACGAGATGGGGAGTAACCTGAAGTTTAGTCACAACATATGCTTACAGAATGGAATGATGACTTTAAAACTTTTTAAGTGCAAAAATTAAGAGTAAGAAAAAAAAGTCAAGACACATAAGTCTAACTCTGCACACGTGCACATGTGTATGTGTGAAAATATATTGTTCTTTAAGAATAAATGATAGCCAGGCAGTGGTGGTGCAGACTTTTAATCCCAGTACTGGGAGGCAGAGGCAGGTGAATCTCTGTGAGTTCATAGCCAGCCTGTCCTACAGAGTGAATTTCAAGACACCCAGAGTTACAACCTTGTCTTGAAAAAATAGAATAAAAATAAAATAAAATAATAAAGAGAATGAATCTCAATTTGGACTATAGGATATAAGGTGGATAACTAAAGAAATAAACCATAATTATATGAGAAAATAAACAAAAAACAGTAGGTTTTACCTCCTGGCATTTTGTGTATTGAATACCATGATGATAGTGCACTCATATAATCTGTATCATTGAGTCCTGCAAATATATGAGACAGGTATGTAGTCTTTACTCAACGAAAGCATGAACATTTTTGAAAGGAATGCATAAAGTATTATAAGAGCCAGGATCACTTATGACCACATATTTAAGATTCCAACTTCTCTTTCCCACATATGTGACATGTTTAATATTTAAATTTATTTAATTATGTAAGTTATCACTTTTAAATTTTCTCAGAAAATTATTTACCACATTCAGCAAAGCTCCAAGGATGTCTCTGATTGGGGGAAGCAAGGTAATTTTAAAAAGGACAAACATAGATATATATATATATAAAAGGTGGTATGGGATCTCTGGTACAGTGACTTCATCACCATAGAAGCTCATGCTTATTACATTCAATTGAATAAACAGGTAAGATTATTGCATTCATGTGGGCAAGAAGACAGGGTTATTATATAGACATAAACAAGGAGGCAGGACTTATGGTATAAAGCTTGATCAAGGATAGGACACAGGTTTAGCTAATCTCTGTAGTACCAGTCTTTATAGGGGAAAAGTTTTAGGGTAAATATCTAGGGAACAGAAAGCTGTGATTGACATTTTCTGCCCACATTATCAACATCAACAGAAAACCATGAAAAACAGAAGAGAAAATGTTGCCATTTCCCATGAGCCTCACAATGTATCTGAAGCTAGGGTCTGACTAAGCCACTGAGCACAACAGCCTAGAAAAGACGCAGATAAAATTACTCACCACAACCTCTAAAACATTAATCTACATTTGAAAATGTCTCAAGGAAATGCCTTCCAAATCATTAAGGAGTTTAATAGCTTATGTGTACTTTTCAAAAATATGTTTTAGAAATTTTAATTAACAATTTAATGCATTCTATTATGTATGTAATATGGTTTTCTGTGTACATAAGGGTTAAATAGGTAGGTATTAATTGATTCAGAGGAATGGATAGCTAATCTGAATTTGTAAAAACAAAACATAAATATTTTCTGATTATTATCATTATTATTATCGTATTATTGTACTAATATTGTATTACTGTAGTATAATATATTTATATTGATATACTGTATTTATTATTTTAAACCTATATTATTCATAAGTGCTTTATTGGCCCATTTTGCCTCCCTAAGGTTAATGCAATGAACTCAATCTAACTCAAAACTACTCACACAGGCTATCATCAAATAGTGCCTTCTAGCACCGCTATCAAGCACGGATTCAAGAAACAGGAATGCGCTTGCAGAGGCATGCATCCATATTTTCATGAAATTTTAATACCTAAAACTTTTACTGTACTTAAGACCTACAATTTTTTAAAATTTTAAAATTTTCAGGTCACATTATAGACAGTGATTTTAGAGACAAATTTCTTATCCATTTTGAAAATAAGACTTTTGGTCATCTCAATGTCTTATTATATAATATTTTGGTTTTTTAGTTATCATAGATAGCTATTAATGTCATAAAATATGTTCTGTAGTGACTCAAAGAAAATATGTTAGCATTTTATTAAAATTGAAAAGAAAATATTAGAAGGTATCAAAGTCAGGAAGGCATTTGCTATCATAAGTGGGTTTTATGATAATTACAAAAATATGGACCTTAAAACATTATGTAAATTGTTTTAAGTGACAAATTCACACAAGTTATGAGAAATTGTACTGCAGCTGCTCATTAACAGGTCTGCATTAATGTAATTCTCTTTGAAGATTTATTTTCTCATTTCTTTAAAGAAAGGAAACTTTATACATGTATTAATGGCCTAACTGTGACTAGCCAATCCCATTTTTGATTGAAGGATAGTTCCCTTGATCCATTCAATAAATATTGTTCATTGTGAAAAGGAATTTGGTTTGATAGTCAAGGATTATAAACACCATGTACAGATTTATGAGTTTAAAGAATAATGTGATTATGCAAAGAAATTAAAATGATGCTTAGGGACCTTGATAAACAACAAAGCATGTTTGTAAAGGATGCTGTGGGTGTCAAAAGAAGAAGGAATAAGTTTTTATCACAAGCTCATTCATTGTCTTATAAACCCATCAACATCAGAGCATTGGAACTTGTACATCATTGTAGCTTACATAGGAAGATTTTTCTATTCTCAATGACCAAGTGTTTTGCCTAAGCACCAGAATTTTTGTCAGATATTCTCAAGTCCATATTCCTGCCCAGTTCTCTTCTCTAACACTATGATATTGTATAAGTTTATATTATTCTCTAAATCATTGTACAGATATTTAAATGCCAAAATTTATTCTTATTCGTAATGTCTTTATTGATAATCATAGAAATAATTTGGGTTCAATATATTGATAGCATAGATGACATCAAGAAACTATCCAAAAATGAATAGACAAGGCTTGGGTTCAGATTTTCTCAGTGAGTTTAAATCACCATGTAAGAGAAGACATAATTTAAGCATAAAACAACAGAAGTGACAAAGCTAGCATACATCGTGAGATAAAATTGACTTCTGCAACTCTGCATTGGTACATTTCTGTTCTTTCAGGAGAAGATGTTTTTCTTCATCTAAAAGTCCTCAATGAAGAAATTGGCTTAGCAAGTGAATCTGAGATCAGAAAGTGAGCTGCCTTAGATCCACATGATCTTCAACTGCAACAACTTTATGAACACCCGAATGTATTCTGCAATCTCACATGAAGCATGAATTGTCCCTGTGAAGTACTTTGGACTTAATTAAGTCATGATAGCACTCAAGTTACCTGAATGAGTTGTGAAGTTTAACTATTTATTAACAATTTATGCCTAAATGCAGGATATAAAGAAATATATCTGTGTGAAAGGTATGAAGGGGCTAGATTACAGGGTTCTAGATGACAGAATCACATTCAGAGGCCTGTGTGGTCCAGATGGAATGTAGAAAGAATGTTAAGAATGTTGGTACACACATTTAATCCCAGTATTCAAAAAGCGGTGGTAGCACACACATTTAATCCCAGTGTTTAGAAGTGAATGTGGCCCATAACTTGAATCCCTAAGACAGAAACAAAGTGTAAAAGCAGACAGGAAGTTGAGCTCAGTAGTCAGTGTCAGATTGGAAGTGACATCTGATATTAATCAGATTGAAGTGCAGACAACGTGACTAATCAGAAGAGTTAGCAGAATGAGGCAGAGCGAGGACAGGCCCAACTCTCATGATAGAAAGAAGGGCTTGGGTCTCAGCTCAGAACTCAAAGCAGTCTGTTACAGTGTGCAGTATTATCTGAGAAGTCTGCAGTAGCCAGATGGGGACAAGACACAGAGACAATGATGTGGTCTGACTAAGGAGAAGAGAGGCTGACTGAGACAGTGTGGAATAATGAGAGCTAAGGGAAAGACACAGAGACAGCTCCGCAGAAGAAGTTAGTATCAGACAGGAAGAGCAAGTAAGTTTGAAGACAAGCAGAGAAGTTCAGTCAAATAAATTGTGAGAATTAGTCAGAATAATGCAATCAGAAGAATTCAATCATAAACAATCAGCAATATTAGAAAATCAGTTTGAACCAGCATCTTGGAGAAGAGTTTGAGCCTGAACCTCAAGTGAGTTGAACCAGAAGAGTCAGAGTTCAGAAGGAGCTAGTCACAGTGGCTCAGTCAGCAGTAAGTCTTGGAAGTTGATTACATTGTACAGAGATTTAAATGTTCTTGATTGTACAGAGGCTGAAGGCTTCCAGTTCTAGGTCTGGGCTAGCAGGCTTAAGAGTAGATTGTATGGAAGCTAAAATGCTCCAGGAATCTCCGCCAGAACTGGTAATTGAATTAGGGGGGTAAAAAAACTGCTTTTCCCCTGAATCCAAGTCTACATCTGGCAGGAATCTGCACCTACTACAGCTAAAATGTATGTGAAAAAAATGACTTAACATACACTGTGAAAACACAAGAAAGAGTTGAATGAAATAATGAAAACTGTTCAAAACATGAAAGCAGAAATAGAATCACTACAGGTAATCAAAACTGAAATAAAAAATAAAAGTTGAAATGAAAAACTTAGGATGTTAAACAAAACCTCACAGGTAAGGCTCAGCAATAAATGACATGACATGGAAAGCATTTCAAATATTGAAGATGAAATAGAAGAACTGGATATCTCAGTCAAAGAAAATCCAACCATAAAGCCTCCTGGAAATCTGGGATGATACAGAAAGATAAAATCTACAAGTGCTATAAATAAAGGAAGAAGAAACCCAAATCAAAGGCACAAAAATTATTTTAAAAATTACAAAAAAATTTCATCAATCTAAAGAAGGATGTTAGTATCAAGATATAAAAAGAATACAGAACACCAAAGAGACTGGACAAAACAGAAATTCTTCATGATACATAATAAGGAAAACACTAAATATACAGATAAAAGAAAGAATATTAAAAGCTGCAATGGAAAATGAAAAATTCACATATAAAGACTGTACATTAAATAATACCTGACTTTTCAATGCAAAACTGAAAACCTTTATGGCCTGGATGAATATTCTATAAACTTTGAGAGACCACAGATGCCAGTTTAGTCTGACAGACTACTATACCTAGCAAAACTATCAATCACACTCAATGGAAAAATAAAAACTTTCCATAACAAAACCAAATTTAAGCAACTTCTACCTACTTATCCAGTTCTACAGAAAGCAACAGGAGGCAAACTTGAATCTGAAGAGGTTAACAACATCCAAGAAGGCCCAAGAAATAAATAATCCCAAAAAAATAAATTAAAAGAAGAGGAAAATAGCACAGCATAACAATAAAATAACAAAAATCAATAAACACTACTCACTAATAATTCTCAGTATTAATGGTCTCAATTACCCACTAAACAGACATAGACTAACAGTTGAACTATAAAACAGGATCTGTCTTTCAGCTGTATCTGAGAATACACCTCACCATGAAGGATGGCCATCATCTCAGATAAAAGTAGGTAGTGCAGACCCAGAATGATAAATATGTTATTAGCTTATGTGTAAATATTTGTGATTAAATAAATGATAATCAAGTTACAACCTGTAGACCCAGAGAGGATAGGCATAGAGGAAGGGACTATGTGTTCATAGATATCCCTGGGAGTGGGGAATAGAATAAATTTGTGGGTGAATTGGGGCCAAGGAGTGGGGTGGGTGGAAAGGAATGGTCTGGCAGGGAGAGCGAGAAGAAATAAGGTAAGGGGAAAGAATGAAGAGAGAGACAGCTAAAATTGAGGGGCATTTGAGGGGCAGTAAGGAAACTACTACAGTGGAAACTTCCTAAAATATATTATGGCAATCCTAATGATGTCTCCATATAATTAGGGAGACAGAGCCCCAACTGGCTAGCTCCTGTCACAAAAAAGACCTTTTATTACCAAGAATAGGTTACATCCAATTAAGGTGTTGGCTAATAGAGTTTCACGGGAATCCCCAAACAACACAGACTATTGCCAAAATAATAGGTTCCTCTCCGCAATTGACATTAAGGCCCCATTGTTGAAGACAATACCTATACAACCTATACAACATGGAGAGGTAGAGCTGTTGCCTACATAGAACCTTCACCCTAATATGTTAGTGTCTATGGTTTTGGAAGCTATTCTGCAGGCTACAAAAAGAGAAATGTAAACACCAATCTAGCCACAAAACTTTTGATCTGCAATCTGTCCTGCCTGCAAAATATGCTAGGGCAATGGTGGTACAAAGCTTGTCAAAGTAACCAACCAATGTCTGATTTGAATTAAGGCCCACTCCACAAGACAGGTTCCATATACATACAACACTACTTAGGTGACCATGAACCAGAGATTAGATAACCCAGAGACCTAAGATAAAACCAAATACTATTGCTCTTAAAAAAAAAAGTTACAATAAAATGACCCCTAATGATATTCTGCTGCACTTTTAGATTGATGTCTTATTCAGCCATCATCAGAGAAGCTTCTTTCTATAGTAGATGGAAATAAATACTTATCAACAGCCAGATTTTATGCAGAGACCTCAGAACACACAACTCTCTAAATGAGATGTCTCCATTAAATTCCTTTCCTCATAGTTCAGAGAAACCCACTGAAAAGAAGGCAGAAGGAATGTAGGACCCAGAGAGAATGGAGAACCTCAGGAGACCAAGGGCTTTATGTCAACTGAACAAAGCTCATATAACTCTCAGAGAGTGAAGCACAAAGCACTGGATCTGCACCTGGTCCTCTGTGTATACACAATAGCTTTCAGTTTAGTACTTCTACGGGACTCCTGAATGTGTGAATGAGTGGGTCTCTATTCTTGTGCCTTTTCTGGGCTGGTTTCCTTCTGTTGTTTTGCCTTATCCACCTTCGATATGATGGGTTTATCTTATATTTTATTTTGATATGTTTTGTTGTTAAAAAAAGAAAGAAAAGAAATCATGTTCTACCTTTTAGCAGTCACAAAAATTTGTATGTATTTCTCCTAAAGTTAAAAATATATCATATTTCATAAAATACTTCTTATATCCTCAAAAAAAAAAAGAATGGGGAACAGAACTAAGCAAAGATTTCTCAAAATGATGAATAGATCAACGTGGATAATCATGTCTCTGTAATAGAATATCATGTCCTTTGTATATTTGTTCAGAAATTGAATAACAAAGTCAGGTGGTAGATCTACTTCTAAGTTTTAAAGGAATAGCCACTCATTTCCATAGTAAATTTACAAATTTTCATTCCCAACAAGAGTACATGATGGTTTTCTTCAACTTCTCTCCTCATAGCATAAGGATATATGCCAAAGAAGAGTCAGCAAGAGGTCAAGATTTATATAAAAAAGCAGGCAAAGAAATCCATATGGAGCAAGCTAGTAAACAGTGTTCCTCCTGTTCAGGAATGGCATGACCCAGGTCTTTCCATATTAATCACTAAGTAAGAAAATACCCCCACAGTATTAAACATAGGTCAAAATTTTTTCAACTGTGGTTTCTTTACCCACAAAACTCTGCTTTATGTCAAGATGGCAAAATACCAATCAGGATACATGTCTATTGATGTTAACATTGTTTAGTAATTGCTTAGTCAGTCATTTCTAGGAGAGAAAAGTCTCAGAGCTGACTTCCTGGACTTCCTCTTATCTTTCAGTCCTCTATTTCATGTTGTTCTCTGAGACCTAGGTGCAGAAGTTATGTTTTGTATGCATCCATTGGGACTGGCCTCCCCACAATCTGTTGATGTCTTTTTTTATATCCAGTTGAGGTTTTATATAATGGTCTCCTTTAAAAATTAAAAACAAATATATCATATGACACAACTATACCACTGTTTGGTAAATTTCTAAAGTACTTGATATCCTATCCTATTCCATAGATACTGGTTCAGCTACCAATCCACTTACATCTTAATCTCAATAGGTAGGAAATTAGGAGGGACACTAAATATTTTTCAACAAAGGAACTGATAAGGAAAATGTCACATACACACACACACACACACACACACACACACACACACACAAGGAAATACTATTTGTGCCGCGCCGACCTCGACCAGCAAGGAAAGAAACACGACACGACTGGTTCCTTCTCAAGGCAGTTTAATCAGGAAGTCGATTGTAGGAAAAATGGCCCCGAATCCCGTCCTCCCCACACCTATATACCCTCATGAGAGCCTATCCGCTGCCGCCACGCATTGCTCCTCCATAGGCTGCAAGGGAACGCATCACCTCAAATCATGAATCACTCAGCCCTCATCTCCGAATAAGGAGTTGTTTATCACTTTGCACACAAGCAGCCAGCGCCATCTTGGGAAGCCACAGGGTGTGGCACGTACAGGGCGCTACAACTATTCATCTGTAAAAAAAGATATGTTTGAGTGAGGTGACAAACTCAGATATTCTATCTCATCTGTAGTTCCTACATTCTATTCTTCTCATGAAACAATCACATATTCTAGGAAAGTATAAAGGGACAAGGGAGGGTGGAGGAGAATGAATGGGGAATAATAGGGGAATTAAGGTGATATTAAGGGAGAAAGGAAAAAGTGTAACTGGTCTTTAGTTGGGGAGCAAAAGGAAGGCCAATACAAAGAGAAGGATGGAAGAGAAACATATAACACCAAGAATGTTTTACAAAACCTCAAGGAAAAATGTCATTTAGTATTTACCTAAAATTATATGTTATACATTAAATGTATTAGTATATTCCCCCATACATACATTTTAAACCAAATTATGCCACTGGGACAGTATACCATGCAAGAGCCATAGACTATTGTATTGTAGATTCACATCAGATATAGACATTGATTTGGGGCAGAGGACAGTTTATTCTTTTCCTAATTAAATCACGGCAATTCCATTTTGACACTGCCTCCTTCTGCTCTCCCTCCTGTGGCTGTTTCCATACTCTGTTTATGTCTTGGGGATTAAAGGCATGGTTCATCACTGCCTTGTGAATACTGAAATTAAAGATGTGTCTACATTCTGTTCAGACCACAAAGGCCTCTGAATGCAGACCCCTGGAATATAGACCCTTCCTAGTTTTCACACAGGCCTATTCCTCTACAGACTAAAGTACAAAAACCAAGCATAAGGAACTTCCATTCCAGTTGTTGTTCTGGGTAGTTCAAACTAACTCCCCAAACAATACAGGCAATTGTTAACTTGCTATTGCTAAAGACAGTACACATTAATGACACTTAGATGTTTCAAGTTGAATCTAACATGAAATCATCTTCCTGGTATCTAGCTTCCATAGTAGCAGAAAGTACCATGTAAGCTATCAAGAAAGGAAAACAATTGATAATTTTATACAAATGTAGCAACTAAGACTCAGTGACCATCATAGTGAGATATCTCTAAAGGTGTAGTTGGACTTAAGGCCCACTTAACAGGAAGGAAATTAACCGTAGTATTAGAAACCTAACCAACAATCTTGGCCTAGTGAACTCATGGATCTTAGAAAAGAACCTACTATGGCATTTTACTAGACCAGTATATTTTCTAGTTACATTCTAAGACTTATCCTTATACTCACGGATATGTGTAGCTCTTCTCAAAGAAGTTTTACATATTTATCTTTGTGTACTGTGATCAGAGGACAGCCTCAGGTGTCAGTCCTCACATCCCACTTTGTTTGAAACAAGCTTTCTTGTTATTTGTTCTCCAAACTAGCTAGCTAAGAGTGTCTAGGACTTCTCTTGTCTCTATTTTGTGTCTTGCTCTATGAGCATTGGAATTACAGATACATTCTACTGTGTCCGACTTTTATGTAAGTTCTGGAGATACAAACTCAAGGCTCTCACACATGTGCTGCAAAGCCCTTTACACTACGAACCATCTCTCCAGGCTGACATTTTTTACTTTAAATAAATATTACTCAGGTACAATTTGTATGTAGACATGCACTCATTTAACATATCACATGACACTGACAAACATATCCATACAGTACCACCTCAATATATAGTATAGAATATTCCTATTGTCTTTCAAAGTTATAACTAGCTCTAATTCTGCTCACTTTCTGTTTCCACACCTATCCCTTGACAAATTTTGATTTTTTTTCTTGAAACTATAAGTTTTATTCAGTTTTCTAAAATATCATATAAATGGATTTATATGTATTATCTAGATTCGTTCAATGTCAGGGTTTTTATTATCTGTTTTACTGTATGTTTTAGTATTCTGCTCCTCTCCTTGTGAAGGTATTATCTATTTAATAGATAAAGTGCTGTCCTAACCTGTCACCACTGGGAGCTGTATTCAGTGTGCTTCATGTCCGTGCCTATATGAGTTTCTCTTGTATAAAAGTGAAGGGTATAATTTCTGCTGTATTCTTAAATTGAAACAAACAAAAACAAAACAAAAAACCACAAAGATATTTTCCAAAGGAGTTCCATCATTTTACATCTCCAAACCTTCATGTTAGGAGAGTATTGGATGCACCACTCTTTTTGATAAGCCAGGTTTTCTAAGTTCAGAGATTTTTAGACAGTAAAAGAATGCATATTACTGTTTTCTAAAATTTTATTTTCTAGCTGACTAATAGTTAATGATATTACAAACATATCTTTTTGTACAATTTATGTAGTTTTTGTATCTTTTGTGACTTATTTGTTCATGGATATTCTCTATACACTAATTTGGTGGTTTTTGTAATTTGGTGGGTTTTTTAATATTGAAAGATGAGGCTATTTTATATATTCCTGATACAAATACAACCCATAATTTTAAAACACATAAATTCTCATAAGTATAACTTTAATGAGAAGAAGTACATACATAGAGGAAATATATTACATTAGCATTGTTATTTAGTTTTAAATGGATATAAAAATTGGCAAAAAAATCCTATCATGTATTTGGGTGTTGTTTTTGTTTTTATTTGGTGTATGTGTGTGTGTGTGTGTGTGTGTGTGTGTGTGTATGTGTGTGTGTGTGTGTTTACTTGGTTTTTAGAGGATTTTTGGTTTTTCTGTTGTAACTCTGACTGTCCTGGAAGTCATTCTGTAGATCAGGCTGGCTTTGAACTCACAGACATCTGCCTGCCTCTGCGTCCCAAGCGCTGGGATAAAAGGCATGAGCCACCACTGTCCTGCTCCTATCACATATTTATGCTCAATAAATTAGTATGTAACATTGTTGTTTAGAATTGGAATTTCAACATGACCTTATGGCTCCAATGTATGAGAAAGTAAATCTCATTTGATAAAGTTCAGGAATAGTTAGATATAGCTAAATTTCAAAAAAAAATCTACATTTTTTATATCAGGCATTACTCATTTTATACAGATACCACATTTTTATCTACATTACAAAGTTACTAAGATACTCATGTAAACAGACTTATCAAATAATCAGAAACTTCTCAAAATCTTTTCCATGCTTTTCTACACAGAATTCTTTTCAGTTCTTCCTTGTTCTCCACTGCAGCCATAGTGAGTTAATAGTATGGATAAAAATGTCCCCCATAGGCATATATGGAATGGTATTATTAGGAGGAATAACCTTGATAGAGTAAGTATGATCTTATTAGAGGAAGTGTGTCACTAGGAAATGGGCTTTGAGGTTTCAGAAGCTCAAGACGGGCCCAGTGTTGCTCTTTCTTCCTACTGCCTGAAGATTGGGATGTTGACCTCAGCTACCTCTCCAGCATTATGTTTTCCTGTGTGCTGCCATGCTTCTCACCATGGTTGATAATGAAATAAATCTCTCAACTATATGCTAGCTCTAATTAATAACTTTCCTTTGTAAGTGTTGTCATGGTCATAGTGTCTCTTCACAGCAATAGAAACCATAAGACAGTAGGCTAATGTACATGTTTTACATTCTTGTTGAATTTGAGGCCTTCTTTTTCAATTCTATTTTTCTAAATTTCTAAATTTTGCCCAAAAAGCTCATCAAATATCTTTTCAGGATAATCCTTATCTAAGAATATCAATCTGTACTCTTAAGTCCATGTGTTGTTTCCCAACATAATGTTTCAACTTTGAAAAACTATTCATTTTTCACTTTGAACACTTTGCTTTATAAGTATTCATGAATATGTGTTCTTAAAACTTAGAAAACATAGTAAACAAAAATAAAACTATAAATAATGTAAGTGAATAAGATTTTCCATAATATCTATATATCTATGTATTTGTGTATCTATCTATGAATCTATCTTCTATCTATCATCTATCTATCTACCTATTGTGTGTGTGTATATATCAACACAGTGTTTTCAACCTGTGAATCATAACCCCCTTGGGTATCAGAACTATTTCACAGGTGTCATCTAAGACCATCTGCTCATCAAATATTTATATTCTGATTCATAACAGTAGCAAAAATGCACTTATGAAGTAGCAACAAAAATAATTTTATATTTTGGGGGGTCATTACAACATGAGGAACTGTATTAGCAAGTTACAAACCACAGGTCTAACATGTTTACCTTTTCTCCATACATTTATCTGTCAACCTTTTATCATTTTTCGGTATCATTGGCTAATTTTCTCTCCTCTGACAGGTCTTGGTATTATAGATATTAATAAGAATTCTTCCTAGGGGCAGTTAAAACAACTTTTTCTTTTGTTTGTATTGCACATTTTGCTATGTTTACCAAATTCAAAAGTACTCCTTCTTCAAATAAATATTTTATTTAGTTCTTTTCTGTTTATCTTTAAAAAATTGATATCTATTAATTGTACTACTGATTTTGACAATTACATTGTAATTTTTCTTAATGCATATCACCTTGCAGTTTATAATTTATTTATTTACATCTTTGTATTGAATTGTAAAGTAATTTCTTTATATTACTAAATACACTTGTTCTTGAACAATTTCCTACGCATAAATAATGTATTCTGTATTACTTTCCCACTGTGATGGCTGTTCTCGGTTGCCAACTTGACTACATCTGGAATTAACTAAAACTCCAGCTGCTGGCTACACCTGTGAGGGATTTTTTAATTAAATTATTTGAAGTGGGAAGACTTATTTTTAATTCAAATCTTGAGGTGAAAAGATCCAGCTTTAATCTGGATCACACCTGCTGCTGGTAGCCTATATAAAGAATGTGGAAGAAAGAAGTTAGCTGTCTTTACTTGCTCACTCTGGCTCTGGGCATTCATTCATTCACTGGCATTCATGCCTACTTCTTTGAGATTCTGTTGTATACCAAAGACAAGCAGAGAAATCCAGGATGAAGATTTTTTTTAAAAAAATTCAGGAACTGTACCTTCTGTTGGTAGACACCTATTTTTGACTAGCTGGACTACACACACACACAAACACACACACACACACACACACAAACACACAGACACACACAGACACACACATGCATATGGTATTGAGAGAGAGAAAAGAGAATTAATTGATATTTCTTCCTTATATTCTTTCTTACATTTGTGTCTCTTTTGTTTTATGACTCTGAGTTTAACCATGAGTTTAGAAATATTTATTGAATCATGGTGGACTTAAAATGGGTGATTTGCCCTTTCCCTCTATTCATCACAATGGTAAACACATTTCCTATCTTTGTTTATTAAATGTTTCATAGTTCTTAAAAGAGAAATTGATATAAAATACAATTTCCATAATTATGTATGTTCTTTAATCTTTATCAACAGTATTTTTATTTGTTGATTAATATTTTATTTAATAAATGCAAATTATTAATTTATTCATATTACATGTACAAAAATGTATATAGTGATTTTAATTTTGAATTTTTGTAAGTTAAAGAATCTTAGTCTTTGAGAATATTAACAAATTGACAAAACCCATATAAAAGATAGAAAAATAACAGAAATTGCCAATATTGTAGTGAAAGGAGAGCTTATAACACTAAACATATCAGAAAGATGACACAAAATGTGTACACAATTTTGTTATGGAAAATAAGGCCACTTAAATGGAAAAGTATTTTTATCATTAACTAGGCAGTTTTGGGGGGATATTACAAGAAACACAGAAATTTAATTTTATATATATATATATATATATATATATATATAATTGTTTATAAATAATCATTTATTAATGTGCACAATCTAAGAAGTTGATGGAATATATAATTTTAATGAAAACAAATTACCAATATCACTAAAAACTTAGCCTCAATTGATATTATAAATTAACTCTACTGATGATGGTTTCCTCCTTGGACTTTAGGAATTTCTCTCAATAAATTAAAATTATGCTATATGCTTAATTCTAAAATTTTATGCTACTTTTTACACATTGCTCCATGAAATAGTACATGCAGTAAGCTAGCTTTATTTTTCCTTTCTCATACAATACATATCGAACCCTAGCTCCCTTCCCTCTACTCCACCCAGCTTCCCCAATTGCCTCACACTCTCATATCTACCCACCACTACCACCCCTTCTCAACAGAAAAGAACAGTCCTTCCATGATTCTCTGCCTATGCTCACATAGTAGCTGGTAGAGGCCTCTTTGGTGAGGACTGGGCTAGGCACCTATCTATGAGCAAAGCCTGACATCATTATAAATCATCTGTGGGTTATCTAGTCTCTAGTTCTAGGATTGCATCACAGTTTCAGACAGAGGTTCCTTCCTTTGGTATGGGGCTTTGTCCTTTCATTGTCCTAGAGGATCCTGAAGGGAGGATAGGCCAATGTTTGAAGGTTTTGTGACTGGGATAGTGTCCTAATCCCACCTCTGGAAGCCTTGTCTGGATACAAGAGATGCCCAAGCTGATCAAGCTCCCTATCCCTGATTACTAGAGGCCCTTGCTAGGATCTCCTTCATTGATTCTAATGAGTTGCCAATGCACTATCAGATCTATTTGTCTTCTAATTTTTGTCATCTCTCCATATTTCTCCCTTCATCCTTCTCCTCTCTTGGTCTCCTCTGCTCCCATTCCTGTCTTCTTTGCTTAACAGTTAATATCCACATACAAGTGAAAACATACCATTTTTTGTTTCTGGAATGAGTTACATCACTCAAGATAACTTTATTTTCCCAGTTACATTTATTTGCCTGCAAAATTCATGAGATAATTTTTTTTTTTTTATGGAGTAGTACTTAATTGTATAAATGGACCACAATTTTGCTATCTGTTCATCTAGGTTGTTTCCAATTTCTGGCTATTAGGAATAAAGCTTCTATAAACAAAGTTGAATAAGTGTCCTTCTGGTAGAGTGAAGCATCCTTTGAGTATAACCCCAGGAGTGGCATAGCTAGGTCTTGAGGTAGTTTGATTTCCAATTTCCTGATGAATCACCATATTGATTTCAATAGTGGCTGTACAAGTTTGCATTCCCGACAGCAATGAAGGAGAGTTCCTCTTGTTCCACACCTTTGCCAGCATGAACTGTCCTTTGTGTTATTGATCTTAATCATTATGACAGGTATAGGATAGAATCTTAAAGTGGTTTTGATTTGCATTACCCTGATGGCAAAGGATATTGAACACTTAAGTGTTTCTCAGTCATTTTCTATTACTCTTTTGAGAATTCTTTCTTTAGATCTATACCCCATTTTTATTAGATTATTTGTTTGCTTGATGTCTAGTTTCTTGAGTTCTTTATATATTTTTGATATTAGCCCTCCATTGGAAGTGTAGTTGATACAACTATTTTCCATTCTTTAGGCTGATATTTTGTCATATTGACAGTGTCCTTTGCCTTACAAAAGCTTTTCAGTTTCATAAGGTCTCATTCATTAATCATTGATCTTATCATCTGAGCTATCAGTGTTCTGTTTAGTAAGCTGTCTCCTGTGCCAATGTGTTCAAAGTTATTCCCCACTTTCTCTCTACCCGGTTCAGTGTGTCTGTTGATGTCCTGGATCCACTTGTTCTTGACTTACGTGCAGTGTGATAAAGAATCAATTTGCATTCTTCTACATGCTAACATCAAATTAGACCAACATCATTTGTTAAAGATGCTTCCTTTGTTCATTTTATATTTCTGACTTCTTTATCGAAGATCAGGTGTCCATAATTGTGAATTTATGTCTGAATCTTCAGACATATATTGGTTCCATTTATCAACATGACTGTTTTTATGTCACGTTTTATGTCAATGCTGTGTGGTTTTTATTACTATTGCTCTGTAGTACAGCTTGAGATCTGGTAAAATGAGTGATACCTCCAGAAATTCTTCTATTTTTCAGGATTATTTTAGCTATCCTGGATTTTTTGTTTACCATATGAAGTAAAGTATTGTCCTTTGGAGGTCTATTAAGAATTGTATGGAGATTTTGATAGGGATTGCATTGAATCTGTAGATTGCTTTTGGTAAGATAACCATTTTCACTATTTTAGTCCTACCAATCCAGAAGCATGGGATTTCTTTCCATCTTCTGAGAGCTTCTTTAATTTCTCTCTTCAAAGACTTGAAATCTTTGTCATACAAGTCTTTCACTTGCTTGGTTAGAGTTGCTCCAAGATATTTTATGTTACTTGTGGTTATTGTGAAGGGTATTGTTTCCCTGATGTCTTTTCTCAATCTATTTGTCATTTGTATATAGAAGGGCTACTGATTTTTTTTTAAATTGATCTTGTGGCATGCCACTTCACTGAAGTTGTTTATCAGCTATAGGAGTTTCTCATAGAATTTTTGGGATCACTTATATACAGTATCATATCATCTGGAAAAAAGAGAATACTTTGATTTCTTTCTTTCCAAATTCTATCCCCTTAATTCCTTTGTCTTATTGCTCTAGCCAGAACTTCAAGTACTATATTGAATAGATATGAAGAGAGTGGAAAATTTTGTCTTAATTGTAATTTTAGTGGAATTCTTTGAGCTTCTCTCCATTTAATATTATGTTGGCTATGTGCTTAATGGAAACTGCCTTTATTACGTTTAGGTTTTTCACTTGTATCCCTAATCTTCCCAAGACTTTTATCATGAAGGGGTGTTGAACTTTGCCAAAAGCTTTTCCACATCTAGTGAGACGATCGTTAATCACAATTTTTTTTTAAATTTTTCTTTCAGTTTGTTTATATGGTGGATTGACTGATTTTTGAATATTGAACCATTCCCAAATCTCTGGGATAAAACTTGCTTGATCATGGTGAATGATCTTTTGATGTGTTCTTGGATTCGGTTTGGGTATTTTTGCACTGATGTTTACGAGGGAAATTGGTCTGTAATTCTCTTTCTTTGTTAAATCCTTATGTTGTTTGGGTATCAGAATGACTGTGGCCTCATTGAATGTTTCTATTTTGTGGAATTATTTGAGGAGTATTGGTGTTATCGCTTTTAATGTCTGACAGAATTCAGCACTAACATCATCTGGCTTGGGGGTTTTTCTGGTGGAAAGATTTTAATGACTGTGGCTACTTTCTTGTGGTTTATAGGTCTGTTTAAATTGTTTATCTGATCTTTACATAACCTTGGTAGCTGGTGTCTATCAAGAAAATTATCCATTTCTTTAGATTTTCCAGTTTTGTCAAGTACATGTTTTTGGAGTCTGACCTAATAATTCTTCAGATTTCTTCAGTATCTGTACCTATATTCATTTTTTCATATCTGATTTTTATTATTTGGATATTATCTCTCTATGTTTTAATTGCTTTGGATAAAGGTTTGCCTATCTTATCGATTTTCTCAAAAAAAAAAAATACTCAACTCTTTGTTTCATTGGTCTTTTGTATTGTTCTCTCTGTTTCTATTTTATTAATTTCAGCCCTCAGCTTGATTATTGCTTGCCATCTACCCCTCATGGGTATTCTTCTTTTTGTTCTAGAGCTAGTATGTGATTTCTCCACTCTACTTTCTGCTATGAATTTTTCCTTTTAGTATAGCTCTCATTGTGTCCCATAAATTTGGGCATCATGTGGACTCATTTTCTTTGAATTCTACAAAGTCTTTAATTTCTTTATTTCTGCCTTGACTCAAGAAAGAGTTGTTCAGTTTCCATGGATTTGTAGACCTTCCGTTGTTGGTATTGTTGTTGAAATCCAGCTTTAATCTGTGGTAGTCTGATAGGATGCAGGGGGTTATTTTAATGTTCTTGTATCTGTTGAGACTTGCTTTGTGGCCGGGTATGTCAGTCAGTTTTGGAGAAGATTTTGTGAGGTTGTGAGAAAAAGGGATATTCTTGTGTCTATGTGTGTGAAACATTCTGTATATATCCATTGAGTCCATTTGGTTTCTAACGCAAGTTAGCTCCAGTATTTCTCTGTGTAGTTTTGTCTGGATGACCTGTCTCTTGGTAAGAGTAGGATATAGAAGTCTCCCACTACCAATGTTTGTGGGACAATGTGTGTATTAAGCTATAGCAATATCTCTTTACAAACTTTGGGAACCTAGTCATATTGGATTATTCCTTTGATGAGTATAAGGTATATTTCCCTACCTCTTTTGATTAATTTTGGCATGAATTCTATTTTGTTGGATATTAGAATGGCTACACTGGCTTGCTTTTTGGGTCCATTTGCTTGGAAAAATCTCTTCCCAACTTTATTTTGAGATAATGTTTATCTTTGATGTTAAGGTGTATTTCTTGTATGTAGCAGAAGGGTGGATTCTGATTTGGCATCCATTCTGTTAGTCTGTGTCTGACACAGAAAAACGTTTTGGGAAGATTAAGGATACAAGGGAAAAACCTAAACATAATAAAGGCAGTTTCCATTAAGCACATAGCCAACGTAATATTAAATGGAGAGAAGCCCAAAGATTTCCACTAAAATTACAATTAAGACAAGATTTTCTACTCTCTTTGTACCTATTCAATATAGAACTTGAAGTTCTGGCTAGAACAATAAGACAAAGGAATTAAGGGGATAGAATTTGGAAAGAAAGAAATTAAAGTGTTCTTTTTTCCAGATGATGTGATATGTATATAAGTGATCCCAAAAATTCTATGAGAAACTCCTATAGCTGATAAACAACTTCAGTGAAGTGGCTTCATTGGAGAATTGAGCCCTTTGATGTTGAGAGATATCAATGACCAATGACTGTTAGGTTCTGTTATTTTGTAGTTCTTGTTTGTGTTCATGTGTATGTGTGCCTGTGTGAGTGTGTGTGTCTCTCTTCTTTAGATTTTGTTGAGTTGGGGTTATTTATTTCCTGTGTTTTCATGGATGTGGTTAACCTCCTCTGGTTGGAGTTTTCTTTCTGATACATTCTATAGGGCTAGATTTGTAGATACCCATTGTTTGAGTTTGCATGTGTTGTTGAATATTTTGTTTTCTCCATCTACGGTAATTGAACGTTTTGCTGGATACAGTAGTCTGGGTTGGCTTCTGTGTTCTCTTAGAGTCTGCAGCACACCTCATCAGGCCCTTCTGCTTTTAGAATCTCCATTGAGAAGTCAAGTATAATTTTAATAGGTTATGTTACTTACTCTTTTTCTCTTGCAGCTTTTAGTATTCTTTCTTCAATCTGTATGCTTAGTGTTTTGATTATTATGTACTGAGAAGACTTTCTTTTCTGGTACAGTCTATTTGGTGTTCTTTATGCTTCTTGTGTCTTTATGGAGATCTCCTCCTATATGTAGGTTTGGAAATTTTTCTTCTATGATTTTGTTGCAAAAAGTTTTTAGCCCTTTGAGGTAATAGTCTTCTCCTTCCTCTATTCCTATAATTCTTAGGTTTGGTTTTTTCACAGTGTCCCAGATTTCATGGATGTTTTGCTTCAGGAATTCTTTGGATTTAGCATTTTCTTTTACCTACTTCTTCTACAGTGTCTTCAATTCCTGAAATTCTCTCTTCTATCTCTTGTATTCTGTTGTTGTAGATTGCCTCTATAGTTCTTGATCAAATATCTAGATTTTTCATTCCAAAAATTCCCTCTGTTTGTGTTTTCTTTATGAATTCTCTTTCCATTCCAAGTCTTGAATGGTTTTGTTCATTCCCTTTAACTGTTTGCTTGTTTATTCTTGGCTTTCTTTAAGGGATTTATTCATTTCTTCTAAGTAGTTGTTTGTGCTTTCCTGTGCTTCTTTAATGAATTTACTCAGTTTGTCCTGTCAGAATTCTCTTCCTCTGGAGTCATTGTGCACAGACTTTGAGGGGGGTGAGAGGAGAAGAAGAGAAGAACAGTGTTCTGAATGGTCAGGTATCCAGCGGGAAAGATTCACATGGGATCAAATCACCTAGAATCAGCTTTAGAGAGGTAGCTCATTTTATTGTTTCAGGGAAAATGTATAGAAAGGCTCCTAAGACAACAGATCAGTACCTAATTAGGTAAAACATAGTATTATAGGTATTCTAATTATCATATGGAGCACGGAGTGGGGGAGGGCATGGGGAAGGCAAGGTCATCTAGAATTCACAGGAGAATCCATGCCAGGGTCATTTTCCAAATATGGTCAGAGGCAAGATTAGAGGCACTCTCCAAGTAAGGCCAGATGGGAGAGAGTGAACCAGACCAAAAGGGATTCCATTTGACACAAAGCTCAGAGAACTATCCAGACATGTTGGACTGAAATCTCAGGGGCAGGCTATCAAATATCTCCCATTTTCTGTTTGCCTTTTCATTGATTTCTTTGAGGGGTTTACTCATTTCCTCTTTAAGATCCTCTATTATCTTCAGAAAGTTGGTTTTGAGATCTTTTTCTGGTGCTTCCACTATGTTGGAGCATTCAGGGTGTTCAGGGCTTCTTGTAGTAAATAGTTGAGCTTTTATGGTGACACATTACCCTCTTTGTTGTTGATTGTATTCTTGCACTGACATTTAGGAATCTGAGTTTGGGGTGATTGTAGGTTTAGGTGCTGAATTTCTGGGTTTGTCTTCATTGAATGAGTGTTGTCTCTTGTTTTGTTTTGTTTTGTTTTTCTTTGTTTCTTCTCTGGTCTTCTGTCCTTTGTGGCCTCTTGTAGAACTGGGGTCTCCACCCAAGTTGGGGGCTGAAGCTATGGTGGCCTACTTTGCCTCGGATCCAGCCAGAACACTCTGCATGATTTGGGGGATGGGACTTCGTTATTGTTCTTCTGGCTGGTTGTCCTGAGCCAGCTGCTGCTGGCTGGGGGTCCTGACCTGTGCTATTCTTCTGGCTGTTTGATCTGGTCTGTGCTTATTCTTTCAGTGGAGTGGGCTGTAATGGGATTGTCGACTGATTCTTCATCTGGGTTTGGTTGTGATAACATTGGAGGTTGTCCACAGGTCTGGCAGCCTGAGGCGGTAGGCTGGTGGTGATGAGGGAGAACAGGGAGGGGCTACAGAAGAGTGGGACATGGAAACAGATTCAAGTGTTCTGCAAGTGGGGTGCCTTCCTGGTCCATCTGCTGACTCAAGCTGTAATGATATTGGGGCCTGTCAGCAGATCTTGTGGGCCAGGGAGGCAGGGATGGAAGAGGAGAATTACAAAGGAGTAGGTTGTGGGTACAGAATCAAATGTTCTGCAGGCTGAGTACCTACCTGGTTCGTCTACTGGCTAGGGGTTTCTAAGCTAGTTTTAATGAACAAAAATATTTATATTCAGGAAATAGCAACACTGACTTGGTGATGCCCTTCTGTTTTTACTTTCTTCAATTTTTGTGGTATATTATCATTCTTTAGGTACTTGAGATTACTGGTGTCATCATTATATTCCCACAGTAGTCTAGTAAATCAAGGGGCTTTCACTTTTCTACAATTAAATAATCCAAATTTTAAAGTGAAAATATCACTTTATCTAAACAATGAACATCTACTGTAAGAATAGAATGATGTAATATATTTAGGAAACAAAGTATAATAATTTGGGGGGGTTCTTTATTTGTTTGTTTGTTTGTTTTTTGGTTTCTTTCCAGACAAGGTTTCTCTGTTGTAACTCTAGCTGTCCTGGAACTGACTCTGTAGATCAGGCTGGCATCAAACTCACAGATATCTTCCTGTCTCTGCCTCCCAAGCTCTGGGATTAAAGGCCTGTACACCACGACCTGGCCATAGTAAAGTATTTTACCAAGACATTAAATAGTTTATTCTACTTTAACACAATAATTTTTAAGTATTAATGCTTTCTCTTTTCTTTATTCTTTCTTTGAATCTATATCATAATTTACATAAGTCAGAATGAAACTCAAAATTTCTTGAAAAATACTTTTAACATTCATATCTTTCATATTATATATGACTTCAAGAGGTTGGATTTCTGGAGCTAGTGAACGAAGTAAAAGGAACAATAAATAGAAATGGAATAAAAAGCAGTATGTTTGTCAATAATGTCAGAGAACATTGTATTCCGAAGAAAAGAGATTAAATTTCACTAAAATTATAATTATCAAAATGTAATCTAGGATAAATTTATAGTTCTCTTGAGTTCATATGTATTAGAACAATAACATCAATATATAAAGTGAAATGTAGTGAAAACATTAAAATTCATCACAATGAAATTGTACAAAAAATTAGCATATTATGCCCTGTCCTTAAAGATCAAATTAGTTAAAAATCATGTGTGTGTCTGTGTATATGTATGTGTATGTGTGTGTGTGTGTGTATATATATATATATATATATATATATATATATATATACATGCATATATATACACACACATACATACATATATATGGCTTTGCTTAATTTTATAAAAGATGTGTTGTACAATATTATAAAACCATATATATTTGGATCCATTTGGTTGACACACTCTATACCATCTTTTTTTGATTCTTTGCATTTAAGCCTTTGTGTAGTAAGCATCTGTCTTACATGTGAAACTTTGTGACATGGTGCTAACAAATAGACTGTAGTATAAGTGAAAAGATGTTTCTCCCATGAATGTGTCACAAAAGGTTCTACCTCATGAGAAGATTTTCATTCTCTCTCTTCAATTGTCCAGGATGAGTTGAGGTGGTAGGTTTAAGCATTAGGATGGGGGTGGGGGGGCACCTGGGAAAGGAATGTGATGCTCTTTGTGTGATAAAGTGACCTAAGTAGTTACTTTAGGTCAACAGCTGCCTCCAAATCTGAAATTCTCTGTGCATTATTCCCAAGGAAATGATTCTTGCAAATAACCTGAGGGAGCTCTGAAGTCGAATCATTTTCTGTCAATTCTTTAAGCTACAAAGTAGCCCAGATGAAACTTACATAGGTATGATGAATAGCAGATGTCAATAATTTCACTCATATTTTCATTCCTGACCTCCACAAAATATGAAAAAGTAACCATATGCCAATTTAAGCCAAAACGTTTGTGGACTCTTTTACCAGCAATAGGAAAACAATACATTTAAAATAATACATTTAAACATTGGTATTTGAAAATGGCTTGCTTATTTTGGAAGTATCTATAAAAGTGGACATTAAGTAAAAACCAAAAGTGGGTAGAGACAAGTTGGTATTGAGGAACATGATAGAGAAAGCTCAAATAGACTGAATAGACTACCAGGTTAAATCTAGATATGAACAGTGGTTGTGCTAGCAGATTTAAGGGACACAGAGTTAAAAGGATCTTGACAATGGATTAGGAGAGTGCCTAGTAAAACTACCTCCTAGGTAAATGTAAAAAACAGAACTTTCGAGGTGTTAACCTGACTATATGGCTAATATTCCCTTGAAAAACACTGTAGATATTTAGTTCTTTATCTCACTTTCAAGAAAATGTCACATCAATGAGACAAACTAAGGTAAAAAATTATCAGCTAACAATAAATGAATGTTGATGGTTTTGGATTCTTTTTGTATTCAAATGGTAAAGGATATTTAATTATTTATTTTAGTTTTTCAGATGATAACATAATTGGACCATTTCTTTCTTTGTTTCCTCCTTCCAAACCTTCATACATACCACTCTTGGCTCTCTTTCAAATTCTTGACTTTTTTCACTAATTGTCATATATATATATATATATATATATATATATATATATATAGAGAGAGAGAGAGAGAGAGAGAGAGAGAGAGAGCTACATACATAAAAGCAATCTGCTCAGTCTTAATAATGTGGTGCTTCCAGAGCTGATAATTTGTTATTGGATAAACAATTGATGTGCTCTTCCCTGAAGAATACTACTTTAGCTGCTCTCAACATTCCTTAATCGCCTGTATTTCTTAGTATACGGTTGAGGCCTTGTTGTCTTTTCTGTGTCTACTTTAGCATGTCACTTGATGTTGTCCTTGTCTAGTTCATGTTTAGGTAGCCAGGTTTGCAAGATTTTCTGGGAAATTCATGACATAATTAAGAGACAAAATGTCTCAGCAATCTCTTTGATCTTCAGGCTCTCATAATCTTTCTGTTCCCTCATCTGCAACTTTCACAGAACCTCATGTGTAGAAGACTAATCCATTGAAACAAGTCTCCACAATTCTGCATTTTGATTGGCTGTAGTTTTTTGTAATGGGTCCTGTCTCTTTCAAAGAGAAGATTCCTCGATGAAAAGTGAGTACTACACTTATCTGTGGAGATAAGGACAATTATTTAGAATATAGTTCTACTGGCTTAGTAAAGTGGTGGCTGTGGGTTCTCCTTCAAGATACATGAATAAACTGGATAGTTAGGTAGGTTTCCTGTACCAAGCAGTATTTCACTCTTGTTTGAGTTGGTCTTAAATCTAATTAGAGAGCTGCTATTTCCTGCTAAGGTATGTGAGTCACTCCTGTATGCTTAGGGTTATCATGCCAGTCCGTTCAGGTAAATAGGCATCCTTCCTAGGTAGGACTGTTGGTTGTTTTCCTCTTTTGGAGTCTTGTATGGCGTTGGTGACTTTTTGTACCATGAAAAATAGTTCTCAGAGAGAAGGCATGCAGGATATTTCAAGTCCAGGGGTCTCTGGGTCTTGTGTATTAAGTGCATAATGAGTTCAGTAATAGGAACTTATCTTTCATCTCTTTGGTGTAACTAAGGGCAATAACAATATTCTGTAATAATTTGGAACTATTTTGAACAAGTCTGACCAACAAGTCGAAAGAGAGCTTCTCATATCTGATGTTAGGTTTTTTTGTTAAATGATCTTTGGCTCTTGGGAAGGATCATTGTCATCTAAGGTAAGAAAATTTCATTAAAGCTATATATGCATATTTATACAGTGACTTAAATGTA
Source organism: Cricetomys ansorgei (assembly GCA_026225945.1). Classification (NCBI taxonomy): domain Eukaryota; kingdom Metazoa; phylum Chordata; class Mammalia; order Rodentia; family Nesomyidae; genus Cricetomys; species Cricetomys ansorgei. Next base: position 2,783,966 of record JAMJFZ010000716.1, on the reverse strand, counting down.
CTATAGGTTATTTTTAAGAAGATAGTTAATAGTATGATTTAATATGAACAATTCAGATCTCTTTATTGTTATTTTTATCCTCTTCTCTCTGTGTTTATCTCCCTCTTATAACCTTTCTTTTTCCCATTTCCCTGATCAAATCAGTTACCCTCTGCTATTTCTCTCACTATTTGCTTCCCTCAACCACCTTAGCATGGTATCTTTTGATTTTCCTGGTTTCTGCAGTTATAACAGGATATGTACTCACATCTGAAGATTTGAAGCTAGGAGCTGCCAATGAGAGATACCATATGAAGTTGTTTTTCTGTGTCTGGGTTATCTCACTCAATGTGATACTTTCTATTTCTATCTATTTACCTGCAAATTTCATGATTTCAGTTTTCTTTACAGCTAAATGATATTTCATAGTGTATATGTACAACATTGTCATTATCTATTCATAAGAGGGAGGACATTTACATTGTTTACATTACTTGCCTATTATTAATAGAGTAGCAATGAACACAAGGGAACAAGTATCTGTAGAGTATAATGTTGAGTTTTCTTTTTTAAAAGTAGTTTACTTATTTTTGTTTTATATACATTGGTGTTTGGCCTGCATACGTGTCTGTGAGGGAGTTGGATCCACTGGAACTGGAATAGACAATTGTAAGCTCCCATATTAATGCTGGAAATTGAGCCTGAGTCCTCTGGAAAAAGAGCAGCTAGTGCTGTTAACCATTGTGCCATCTCTCATACTATCATGATGTTGAGATCTTTAGGTATATGCCAAGGAGTAAGTATAGCTTGTTCATAAGGAAGATTTATTTTTAGCTTCTTAAGAATTCTCCATAGTGATTTCCAGAGTGTAAGGATTAGTTTGAATCTCATTAACAATTAATGAGGGTTCCTGTTACCCCCACCCCAGGATTTGTTCATTATTTTATTGATATTTGCCATTTTGACAAATGCCACTTTTTTTCTCTCTTTTTATTTTTTATTTTATTTTATTTTATTTATTTTCTTTTAGGTCTCAGGTCCATTTTTTAATGAATCATTTGTTTTGTTGATTCTGTATTTTGTGATCTTTATATATCCTGAATATTAATCCTAATATAATCCTCTGTATAGTTGGCAATGATTCTCTTCCTCATTCCGTGTTTCTGTTCCACAATGCTCATGGATTGGTAGAATTAATATTGTAAAATATGACCATTTTATCAAAAGCTATGTACAGATTCAATACGATCTCAATCAATAGTCCCATCTCACTGTTCACAGAAATAAAAACAAACAAACAAACAAAAACCTATCTATGGGGGGGGTTGAACAAGAATCACCAGGATAAGGTCATGTATCTGAATGCTTAGTCACCAGGGAGTGACACTATTTGAGAAGAATTAGGAGATGTGGCCTTGTTGGAGAAGATGTGGCCTTGTTGGAAGAAATTTATCAATGAGGGTGGGCTTTGAGGTATTAAAAGTCAGTGCAAGGCCCAATATCTCATACCCTCCACCTCATTGTCTTGTGGATTGAGAATTAGATCTGAGCTACAACTTTTCTAGAATCATGCCTGTATATCACTGTTCTCCCCGCCATGCTGATAATGGACTCTTAAACTCTAAACAAGACACTAATTAAAAGAGTAAAGGATAAAAGAAAAAGCTTGTGAATTTTCCCTTCATAGCTTAGAAAAGCTGTGGAGGCCAGCTGTGTATCAGGGGTATCTCTGCATGGAGGCCCAGAGAGGTCATTGTATGAAACTGTGAAGGTGAAACCTGAATTTTGTTAGGGACCCTAAGATGCTGGAGATGCCAGAGCCACAACTGAGTATTCCTCAGTTGTTAAATAAATGACATCATGACATTTGCATACAAATAGATGGAACTAGAAAAAAATTCATCCTGTGTGAAGTATCCCAGACCCAGTAAAACAAATATATGAATTCACTTATCTAAGGATATCAGTTCTTAAGTCAATAATAAACAAACTATAACCTGTAGAACCACAGAGGGTAGGTTTTTAGTGGTGTTTAAGATAATTGTTTTTGTGCATTGTTGGGTGAGGGACTATCTAGGTATTGGCATTTTGTATTGCCTGTAGGTGTTGGACTTGTGAGGGGGATGATTGATTGCACATGATCTGCATGTAGAACACCTGAGGAGTTCAGAATCAATAAATACCTGAGCTCAGATGCCCAGTGTTACACTGGCCAGTATGGCACTGGCCAGGGTGGTGATTCCCTTTGCTGAAGCCCGGCAGAGTTCACACATCTGAGAATGCCTCCGTGTCATCCTTGTTAGAGTGGCCCAGCAGCAGCATACTACTACAAGTGGCTCCTGCAACATGGGTCAAAAAGTCATGCTCATCTAACCTGCAGACAAGGAAGAACAAGAAAGAAACTCCAGACCTCACAGAGTCTGGTAAAGTATGTTCAGAGCAGCTCCTAGAGGACAAAGATTATATATATGCAAAAATAATGAGTAGAAGTCTCCTGAAGGAAGAGGAGAATAAAGAAGGAAATAAGCCTCTGTGAAGAGAAAATTGTGAAAATTAAGTGAGAAAGAGGACTCAAGAGTGAGAGCCATAGGAGAGGATTTAGAAAAAGACATTTTCATGGTAAAAACAAAAAATTCAGCTGTGAGTAAGGAAAAGCATGGTTCTAACTGCTTTTCCTGATCATGAAGCTGACACTCCCTTCTGTCACTGGCAGAAGCCAGGGCCCAGAAATGGAAACCAGAATATACTCTTCTATAAACTGAGTTTGTTGATGGCTTTTTGTGTGTGTGAAGCCCAAGAGAGTCTTGTGTTTGAGGTGTATGAAGAAGAGTGTATTTCTTCCCCATATCAGTGGGAAGAAGGAATGCCAAATTGCCAAGACTTTGCCAGATATCCTTCCCACTGGCCCTCTGCTGTGGAAGCAGGGCCTTGGGGCCTAAAAACTGCTTAGTTAAACTGAACTTTTTTTTTCTGCAAACCTGACTACAAGCAGTCCAGGCACTAGTGATGGTGATGAGAACTCCATCCACAAGGGAACCCTTCCTGCAACACAAGACTACCAGATATTTTTCCTGCAAACAAGACTCTATCTTAAAATCTGGGAAGATTTCCTCATGGGTAGCACACAGAAGCTGTCTTCCAGAACTGGCTAAGTTGTACTACTACAGGTATTGAGTAAGGGACTAGAGGGAACAAATAAATCTCATTAGGAAAGGAAAATAGAATCAGGGGTTGTATGAGGGTGAAAATGGGACAATCAAGTTGAGGGAGGAGAAGTAGTTCTGGGAGGAAATACAGTGAGAGATAACTAAAATTAAGTGGCATTTGATCGGTAGTATGGAAACTACTAATACAGTAGAAATTTCCTAAAATATATATGTGATGGACGTGTTGTCTGTCCTTCGTTGTTGAATCTCTCTGCCTCTGGACTCTCGTGTTCCACAGTGTTCTTGCCATGCATTGGTGCGCCAATTAAGAAACATTCAATTGCTTAACAAGAGTCCATCGTTGGTTTTTCTCAATGCTTTTTATTAATTACAAGCCATGTCAGTTTTTAAGGATTCAATACCCTTGCGACTAGGCAGAGACTTCATTCCATGTTTCTCTCCCACTGTTCTCTCCTGATTCCTCTTCTATCCTCCCCTGCTTCTCCTCCTGCTTTTCCTTTCTGTCCCAGCCCTAGGTGCTTTATCATTCCAAATCCTCCTTGTCTCTACCCAGCCTGCCAATATACAAATGAATGGAGCCTAACCTTCATCTGCTTTAAGGTTAAGGAATGCCCTATTCATATGGAGAACTGGGTGGCAACTCCATAGTTTACAGGTAGGAAATGAATACTTTACATGCTACAAGGACAGCTTACAGGAATATTATCCATAACTATAAAATACCTCACAACATATACACACAAATGAAGGCAATCTAAATGAAATCATTAAAGAATGTGGGAGACAGTGTCTTAACCAGCTATCTATTATCACCAAAGGTAGCTTCTTGTACTGGAATTAGGTTACATCTAATTGAGTTGTTGACTAACATGGCCCCATGGAATCCACAAACAACCCAGGATGTTGCCAAGACAATAGGTTTCTCTACAAAATGACAGCAAAGCTCCATTGCTGAAATAATACCTACATAACTCATTGAACATGGAGATATTGAGAGGGTGCATACATAGAGCATCCATTTCTATGTTTTAGTAGCTTTATTGCAGGAAGGTACTCTGCATGTTACCAAAGGTAAACACCAAGTCAGCCAGAGAACTTTTGATCTATAATAGTGTTCTCCTGCCAGATATACTAGGGCAATGGTGGCACAAAACTTGTAACCAATAATTGATTTGAATTAAGGCCTACTCCATGAGAACCAATAACTGAAACTGCTCGGGTGACCAACAACCTGAGACAAGACAGCACAGGGACTATTGTAAAACCAAATAATGCTGGTCTAAAATAAAAAAGTAGTTATAAAATAAGTCCTAATGATATCCTGTTATACTCAAAGATCAGAGGCTTATTGATCCACGCTCAGAGAATCATCTTTCTGCAGCAGATGGGAATAAATATAGAGCCTACAGCCAGACGTTACACAGAGAGTGAAAGACCTGGAAACACTCAACCCTAAATGGGATGCTTCCATCAAATCCTTAGTACTCAGGTAGTCCTGTGGAAAAGGGAGAGTGTAAAAGCCAAAAGAGATGGAAGACACCACACTCACAGAGACTATAGTAGCATGTGCAGAGCCTGCAGGGCTCTACCCCAGGTCCATTGCACATATATTATGGCTTCCAGTTTAGTGTTTTTTATGGGATTCCTGAGTGTGCGAATGAGTCAGTCTCTAATTCTTGTGCCTTCTCTTGGGTTCTTTTCTTTCTGTTGGTTTGTCTTGTCCAATTTTGATGTGATAGATTTTGTTTCATATTATTATTTTTATTTGTTATATTTAAAAATTGAATTAATGAATGAATGAAAACCAAGCCCCTAAAGTAAAGGTTAGCATCTGAATTGTCACTTATACTTGCTACAAGAAGGAAAATAAGTTTTGTCCACTAAAATGACACTATATAAGTAAAGAGATTAATGTTGGTGGAGGCTTGGGTTAAGGCTTCGGACTATAAAAACATGGCATGACCTGATTTCCTTTCTTCTCCTTCTGGGAACCTGGCCAGTACCTAGGAAGGGAACAGGGAGAATGGTTAAGAACATCAGATAGGACATTTGATGCACTTCACCCCTGATGTCTCTGGCCAAGATCAGGGTGTGGACGTGACTGCCAAATGTCCTCTTGAATGCATGCCATAAATCTGGGCAAATTGCCTCCTTTGTCTAGAAAGCCTTGAAAAGACACACTCCCAAAGCCAGAGCTGCTGCTGCCTCAAGCTGGGAGAGACATGCAGTCCAACTGAATGACTGTCTAGACTCGTGATGAGTTGGTGATGCCTCTATTTCCCAACGTGACAGTGTTGAAATCAGCTTGCCTAGCAGTAATTTCCTGGGTAGAGTCCTTCTGAAAGGAGGATTCCCTCTTTCCTTCTCCTTCTTTCTCTCTTTGTACTGTGTCACTTCTCACTAATAAATCTACTCTAAATGTATCTGCGGCTCGTGGAAGTTCTTTCAGCGGATCGAATCAGACAAAGTGCTAGTCCATGCATGGCAAGTGGCATAGTTTATTTGTCGTTACACACTGGCTATATTAAACCCTCCAGTGTAGGTCTCATGCTCAGGAGTAGTTAGTTGAACAATATACAAGGGACACCATAGGTTTATTTTATTTAGTTATTTATTTTTTTATGTGTATGCTTTTATTTGTTTTTCTGTTTGTTTTATTTTATTTTGCTTTCTATCTGGGTATTGTTTTATTTTGCATTCTTGGGTTTAGAGGCTTGCTGTTTAATTGAGTTTTGTTTGATTTTTGAAAAAGAACTTAAAATTGAATGGGTAGGAATAGGGAGAGGATCTAGAAGGACGTGGTAGGGGGAATAATATAATCAAAATATGTTTAAATTTAAAAATTGTTTTAAATAATAAAAATAAACAAAATAATTGTATCATGTATTATGGCAAAAGAAAGGAATAACTAGGCTTATTCATATCATTCTGTAATCTTTTTGCAATGACAAATCAAGGAAGTGAAATAAACCGATATCCTTATTCTTACAAAAAAGAAAGAAAGAAAGGAAGTAGAAAGAAAGAAAGGAAGGAAGAAAGACATTGCTTACTCTGATTATGGTTTCTTTTCACTACAATATAACAGTGAGTAAGATGCTACTCTAACATTTAAATCAAACCACCAAAGACTCCAGATAACCAAAACAATTCTAAATGAAAAGAACAATGCTGTGAGGATTATTATTCTAGATCTTAAGATATATTATAAAGATATATTAATTAAAAAATAAATGTACATGGTACCTGTATAAACTGATGACATGACCACTCCATGGTATAATTAAGGGGAAGGTTGTAGATATTGTAGATATGAGATAAAGACACCAGCCAGAGACATCAGGAAAAGTCCATAGCAGAGAGAATATGTAGTAGACTGATCATGGTCAACAGACTAAACTTGTCCATAAGAGAAGCATGAGCAAAGAGAGAGAGAGTAGGGTGGGAGGGAAGAATGGAAAAAAAAAACTAGACAATGCAAGCAAGGGAGAACAATGAAGGGAGAGGAGGAAGGCAGAGAGAGCAAGACAAAGAAAGCTAGGAGTCAAAAAAAAAAAAAGAAAAGAAAACATAGCTGAGATAATAGGGTTCTAAGGAGAATGATTAGACTGGAGGATGGAAGCCCCTGAGCTGGTGGGCATTTACAGTAGGGGAGGAAGTAGGAAAATCTAGAATTTGGGGAAATGGACCTAACAGTACGAACACAAATACTGCCATGTAGACCTATGGAACAAAATCAAAGACCCAATCATGAGTACATACAATTTCAGTCATCAGAGAATACCACATCCATAAATGTGAGAAGGTCTGATGAAATATGCTGTGACAATACTCTCATGATGACATTATAGTGTCTCTTTCTCCTGCTCTTCTCATCGAATACATCTGCCACGATGTAAATTGCTTAAGTAAAAGGTTATCTGGAAGACCTAAGAATGTCTTCTAGCAACTGAGAACAGGCAAGCTGATAGAAAGTAGAAATTTGAACAACCTATTGAGAATCATGAGAAAATTAATTCTGTCTGTACCCTAGATAACACTGGAGGTGAACTCATTAGCTGAGCTTTTGGATGAAAAGTCAACCTCCTTAACACCCTGATTGCATCCTGGAAAGATAATGAGAAAGTCACCTGACTTGTGAGGTTGTTTGTGGTTATTTTTTAAATACAGAAAATACATGTATATACACATACAAACTGTTTCTGTCTGTTCTAAAAGAAATCTTTACTATAGATAATATGATAGATAATAGATAAATGTGAGTGCTTGGTTTGTAGAGGGTACAAAGAAACATCCAAAAGCTATTCTAAGCAGACCATGCATCATACACAGATATTTTATTGGCAACTAAGCTACTTGTAAAATTCAAATATGGAGCCACAAACAGTGATGCTTTGAAGCTGCAATATTGAAGAGAATGTCCAATATAAGTTATTATAGTCAGCTATAATCAGAGAGCAAGTTGTTCTTGTAAATAATTTCTGAAACAAAGAAAAATTTCAATGCAGTTTAGAAAACTCTCCAGAAAGTTGTATGAATTAAAGCATGAAAAAAACACAAACCACATGTCACTAAATTTTAATTTTTATGCTTATAAAAATATTGAGTAAGATATATATTAGATAAAACTGTTTTATGATTTAAAAGTCAACCATTAAAATAATTATTGAGATAAGAGCATTGGTAAACACATCTATAACTCTATCAAGCAAACAAAGAGAACACAAAATTTTGAATAATCAGGGAGAAATAATTGGAGCTAAAAGTAAATTGAATAAGTCGACAATATGTTGGAATTGTTATTTAGAACTTTGAAAGTAATGTTAGAAATGCTTAGTCTAGAACAGGATATTGCTTTGTGAAATGACTAACAAATCTACAGAAAGATCATAAAAGACATGGTCTCTGCATTTTCCATGTTCATCCTCACCACCACTACCATCCATTAAGCACCCATCATGTATCTATTAGACATAAATTTGTATTCATTCTTTTAAAACTGATTTATGCTTCAACCCACTACCTTTTTAGTATAATGAGCCCTTTATGCATCATATTTAGAGCATGCATTGATACCTTTAATTCATTCTCCCATCTAAAAATGCTTTCTTCAGAGGTCAAGGGATGAAGAATTCTGAACTGTATATGGACTAAAAATGCATGACCTTATTTTCAGTTTAAAATTCGTGAGCTGGACTTAGATAACAATTACTATTGATATAACAAAGAAAATTTTTTTTCCCGCATCAGGGATTTCCCAGAAAAAGATGCATTAAAACTTTGGGTACTAAATAATCCAATGTTAACCTTTCTTACATGCATATAGTTTTACAGTACAATGGCTACTCTATTTACATTACACAAGACAGTGCCATTTAAGGCATAAGAACAACTTTACATAATTCAACTTGGTTTAATACAGCTTGTTAGAAGAATAGTAATCAAATTTATTTCCAGGATATACTGTAGACTGATACAAAAACTCTATATGCAGAGTGAAGATTATACTACAAATGTAGTTCCTATTTTATTACTTGATGAATAATGTGTCATACATTGTTGTATGATTCTGTAATAAGAGATGATATTGTAATGCCTCTGCCCAGAAGTACAAAATTAATCCTGCTAAAAGGACATGAACTCAAATTCTAGAACCAAGTAAGTTGCCTTCAGGATCACTCTTTGAGTTCTCAGAATATAATTAAATGGATGTGGGCACTCAAATAAGTTCTCCCAACTATTTTAAGCTTTGAACATACATGCTGTTTGTGATATATTATTTACGTTAACTTTCCTTCAACATATGTAAATATACAAAGATGAAAGAAGACCATTAAAAATAATTATTACTATGAAATACAGAAAATTTCCCCATTCTTAATTGAGTACTATCTACTTAGATGAACCTTGACTCAAATTAAATTCAAGTAACGTACTTTCTCCTTGACCTCTCCAATTTCTTCTCAAGATTTCTTAAATATTATGCCAACAAGGATGTGTTATCAAAATGCTTCTGGGCATTCCAAAGCAGCTTAAGTTAATTTACCCATTCAAACCATTGGTAAGTATTAGCTAAACAGACAAGCTACTAAATGATTATAAATTACTACAAAAAATGATAATTCTTGTGTCCCAAGTAAGAGTCAAGGTCCTAGATAATAAGAGAAACAATGGTTAATATAAGGTAAGAATAGATAATGTCATATGTGAGTCTGTTGCCTCTGTGTATCTGTGTCTGTCTGTTGATCTCTCTGTCTCTCTGTCTGTCTCTGTGTGTCTGTTTCTATGTCTGATTCTCTTTCTCTGTTTCTCTCTCATGTGCTCTCTTTCTCTTTTAGATACAAAGCCTTAACTGCTCCAAGTCAGTAACTTCTAAGCAGGAGTTTCCTTAATTGCTTTTGCATTATTCTTTTCAAAATACATATTTTTCTGCAGGAAGTATGTTGATTTCTTTTTCATGGTCAAGGAGTAGGGTTCTAAAATGTAGAGGATAAAAACCATTTACTTTATATGAAAGGTGATTTTAAATTTTATTGCTTTATAAAAAAACGATACTCTGGGGTGGGGAATACCTAATTTGAGGATATTAGCGTCTTATTTTGAAGAGAGTAATTTTCCATCTAATAATTCTATGTACGAGTTGAGTCTTAATGATATGGTCAGTAATAGTTTTCTAATTCATAAGAACACAAGTTGTCTCACTTCTTAAACATAGATTATAGAAATTGTATACATTATATCTAAAACATGGAATATGAATATAAATGCTTTGATAGCCCTGAAAACTTACAGCATAAAATCAAGCAATAGTCATAAGATGATGGAGGAACTGTTCGAGTGGGAAATTTGAAAAGAAGAATCATGACTGACTGAAGGAAGGCATTTAGAAATGAAATATTTAGCATTGGCATCATAACAGTAATGCCATTAATAACAGACAATTGGGATAGAGTTCATAATGACTTAGTCTCTAGTTCATTAACTTTTATGAATTTAATAAGAACATATTAAAATGAAAAGATGTTACATTGAAATTACCAACTTCTTATATGCTTATTTTTGATGAGTTTTAAAATGTATTCTGGTATGAGCTTGCACCATCTAAGTGAACTGTGAAACAAATTGCTTTATTTACCATTATCTTGCATTTTTAGTATGCAGCTTCCAGTTATTTGAAGAAGTCAATATGCAGTATAACCAAACAAAGCATCACAGAATCTTAAGATTATTTTCTCTGAATTGGTTGGAAACCAGCTATTGTTTAATGGACCCTGATGATGTGGTTACTATTGGTTACAACAATAAGTTAGAAATAAATAATTGTTTTTCTTTCTCCTTTGAAAGTGGCTGGCATTTTGCTATAGTAAAAGCCACAAGGCCTAACATTTATTTCTGTATGATTCTGCAACACTGTATATACCCAGGAAGACTGGAAAGATCTTTTAGAAACACTATAAGCTAACTGCTTTTTCAGCTAGTAGAAGGTACAGTGAAGATCAGTTACAGTAGAGAATGTAAGTGTGGGTACCCCCCTCTTCATTTTCTATCTAGTTCTCTTAAATACCTGTTTTCAATATGTTTTCATACATTTACACAGAAGTGGTAGGTATTGTTGTACCTATGCATGGCATGTATCCTTATGTTTCTTTCCATCTCATATATCTAAACTTTACACTATTCAAAACCTAAAATTTTCACTCATTTCAACATGATGATGATCACCTTTTTTAAAATTGTGTTTCTAAAGTTTATATTATGTTTTGCATTATAATTTTGAAAATATATTTTTTACAAATTTTTAAAATGTGAATGGGTGTTTTGCCTGCATGTATTTCTGTGCACCATATGCATGCCAAGTCTCTAATGATCAGAAGAGAATGTTAACTCCTGGAACTTGTGTTATGGACATTTTAGATGTAAGCATCTTATCAGTGATGGGAAATGAACCCAAGTCCACTATATAACAGTATTATGTGTTCTTAACCATTAAAGAACCTTTCCAACTGCACTCGATGAGTTATATTTACCTAGAAATATAACATTAATTTATTCAGGATAAAACATTAAAATAGTGGTGTATAAAATGCAATATAACATGAACAAGATGATACATTTTATTATGTTATTCATTGTTGTGGGCTTTATTTTTTCTCAAAATTGCTCCATCATCAACAGGAAATTAAATAAATGCTTTTTGTCAGAAATGCAAGTACAAGAAGAGCACCTGTTTTTCACTGACAAGCCATCTCTTTAATCCCAGTTGCAGAAGATTTGATCATTTTTCAGTAGAATTATTTTGGACTTTTTTTTGCTTTGTTTATTCTATGATTTTTTTTCCAGTTTTATTTAGAAAAACTATTGGTCCATGTTTATTTTTTAATGAACATGTCTAATATTATATTTCTTTTTAAAATACAATGTAATGATAGCATATCATAAGAATTTTGATGTTTTATTTTCTTTTTATTTACTTTTTTAGTGTTCTTTTCTATAGTATTTACAATAGATATCTTATTAACATGTATAACATCAAATTTATATTGTTCAATGGCTATGAGAGTATATATCCATTTCTTTCTCTACTTTATAATAATCATGTGTTTCCTTGTGTTATATTAGCACATACATATGTTTATACTGTTGTACATATAATAGCATTGTATTAATTTGTTTGCTGACTAATGGGAGATGGTTTTGTATGCTTGTGTGTTTTGAGGTACTGGGGTAAAAGCCAGAAACTTGTTTGTGCAAAACAGGTACTTTAACATTGAGAGGAAGCTCAGTTCTTATTGTTTATTTGCTTTTTTAATCAGCTTTTCTATGACATAGTTATTTGCAATATATAGAAATGATCTTTAACTACCATACTCATCATTTACAGTTAATTTAAGTCCTTTGATTTTCTTTATGAGGGGAAGGGATGAGAGAGCACTTTAAGCTAAAATACTGTACTATGACTGCAACAGTCAAAAATACTCTAAAGTCTATAAAACTTCTCCTATTAAGAAAGAGAAGTGAAATTAGGGTAGAGGTATTCTAATCTTCAGTGAGATTGCTTTCACTCTTTCATATCCTATTCATGGTAATGTTTCTCTAAGCTAAACACATTATCCAGTGCTCTACACAGAATAGGTATTCTCACAATGACTTTTCCTTGGGTATGTTTGTCTTTATATGTGTTTAAATCTTGATAGCTAAAGAACTGTGAGACATCTTGTATCCCCAATGTTTAAATTCATTTTCCTCAATCATTGGAATGGTGTCCTACTTTCTTGTAGCTTGTATTATTTAAGTGAGAAGCTGTTGTAAACTTTATATTTCTTTTTCTGTAAATAGCTAATGGATGCTTTAAACACTTTTTTGAGTTTCTTAAACTTTTCTTCTTATTTTTGAGATAGAGCTTCACAGAGTATCTCAGATTGGTGCAAACGTTGCTATGTAGCCCAGATTATTCTCAAACTTAATATCTTTCAAGAGCTAGGTTTATATCATGCTGCAATAATCCCGAAGATTTTTTTTAATTCACTTAAATGAATCTGACTGTGATGGTTCAGTGCTTCAGTCACATTTCTTTATTTGAATTATAATTTGATTAAACTCAGGTACCCATGCTTGTGAAGAAAACACTTTAGTGAATAAAAGATCTCAAAAATCCTCAAGTTTTTTGATCAATATATTTATAATTCTTACCATAATAAAATTATTGGATGTTATTTCTTAAAATAAATTTATCCATTGTTCCTGTCATCTTCAATTACAGCTCTGCATATGCTAGCTTATTTTCCCACATGTTGCTGAGGTCACAATTTGTATAATCAATCTTTTATTTCTTCCTTTTGCCTTTCATTAATATTTCATTTAATTATAGTGTCTTCAAGTATTCAATTTTCATCATTTGTGGTGTCTACATTGATGTAATCCTGGTGAATTTGATCAGTCAGTGTCTTCTACAGATTCCTATCTCCCTTATTCAGAAACACCTTTTAGTTTTTGTTAAACTTGGCCTTGCAACTTATCCTCATATTTTTCTCTAAATACATGTTCTTAAATATAATACTGCTTTAAGCTCTTATATTAGGTATCTTTTGCTATTTAAAACTTATATAATGGAAAATTTTGCATATTTATTGATTTTTCACCTCCACGGGGAACTTTTCTGCATTTTTCCAAGAAAAAAAATGTACTTTTAAAAAAAAATCACAGTAAGATTTTAATAGAAGGCATCTATATATCCCATATGTAACAAATCAAACCCATTAAAACAAAATCAAGAAAGTTCACATTTTGAGCCTTCTGAAAATTCAGTGTTCACCTATTGCTCTGCCTTGTGTGACCTCTGAGAATTGTGTACCTTTTAACTACTCACTGTTGTTTTATCTAACTTTGTAGTTTCCCATCATGTATATATGTCTTAGTATCTAACAAATATACATGGGGCTGACAACTCAAGTTTCTGTGCAGATTTGCTTCTGCTTATTTCTTTTATTTCAAAATTTTCCCTGTAAATAATGACCTATTTGGATTTTTCAGTCTCTTGTTTCCATATCTCCACTGAGTCAGGATGTTGTGCTATGCTTAATCTCTTCCACTGCAGCACACATTTCATATAGGAAGTGGCTGAGTATTATTAAAAGGAGGAATAGCAAAGTTTTTCTCTAAGAACCACAAATGCTGGGCAATGGTGGCACATGCCTGTAATCTTAGCACTTGGGAGACAGAGGCAGGTGGATCTCTGTGAGTTTGAGGCCAGCCTAATCTTCAGAATGAGTTCCAGGACAGCCACAGTTACAACACAGAAGCCTGGCTATTGTAGAAACATATTTTTAGTTATGTATAAAGTAATTGTTTTGTCCACTGTTGAATAAAAGGCTGCCTAGGTCTTGGCATTTTGTGTTGTTTGCAGAGGTTGGATTTATGTGGCAGATGTTTGATTGGTCATGATCTACATGTGCTATCAGCAGAACACCTGAGGTGTTCTGAGTCAATAAAACACCTGAGCTCAGACTCTCAGGGTTCCACTGTCCAGTATGGCACTTGTCATGATGGTGGCTCCCTCTGCTGAGGTCTGGAAGAAATTACATCCATGAAAATGATTCCATCTCTTTCTTGCTGAATCCATAAAGTGGTTAACAACTATGCCCTGCCTTGAAAAACACAAAAAAACAAAAAAAGAGAAACAAAACAAACCAACAAAAAAGAAAGAAAGAAAGAAAGAAAGAAAGAAAGAAAGAAAGAAAGAAAGAAAGAAAGAAAGAAAGAAAGAAAGGGAAAGGAAAGGAAGGAAGAAAAAAAGGAACCACAGTTGATAGTGAAGAAAAGAAAGGTAAACAACAGAGGGGTTGCTCCAAAAAGAAAAATCCTTTTGAAACTTTATAGGAAGACTTAAGAAAAAAAGGAAATGTGTAAGAATAAACAAGATGAGACAGATAAGCATACCCTTTCTGACACTGTGGCTAAAATGTTTGTGTATATGAAATAGATACAGATAGTATGGCTTAAATCTCAGACAGAATGAGAATCAAGGGAAGAATAGCAGTATACATTAATTTATTTATGATCATGAACTCTTGAAAGCTTCAGGGAACAAGGCATTTGTAGTTGAACGCTGCTGTTGGGCGGCTCAGGAGGAATACAAGAAGGAGTTCTCATATGTGAAAGCCCAGCCAGACCTCAGCAGAGGGAACCACTACCCTGATCAGTGCCATACTTGATAGACAGTGGAACCCTAAGCATCTCAGCTCAGATGTTTTTATTATTTCAGAACTCCTCAGGTATTCTACTGATACCCTATGCAGATCACTACCAATTAACAAACCCCCATAAATCCAGCACATGCAGACAACACAAAACTCCAAGACCTAGGGTAGCCCCTCACTCAACAGTGCAAAAAGCAATTTCAAACATAAGTAAAATTAAACTTCCTCAACAGACTTCCTGTACTTGACCTGGAATCTGTAGTATTAAATCTAATTAGGCTCCCTGGAAGGCACATGTTGTGTTCTAGGCCTTGACAAACAAATATTGACAAAAAGCTTATTAGCCTTTATTGGGTAGAAGGAACCATAAAGAGATCAGAGCCTATATGAAGACTATGGATTGATTGGCAGAAGAAACTATAAGAACACTAATTTTAATAGAAAAAGAAAAAATCATAAATTACCAAGACCTACTGTGGCTTTAAGAAAATTAGAGATTGGGATGACCACAATGTAATTACCCAAGAGAGCATCTGTGTGGCCATGTCTTCAACAATGCGGCTTTTCTAACAGCTCCTCTTTCCACCTCAGATTCTACCAAGGAACAATAAAGAACAATAAAAGGGAGATAATATTTGCAAAAGTGAATATTTATTCTAAAGAGACTATATTTTATTAATGATTACTAAGAATAAGTGAATTTGGATGAGAAATCACTTCATTAGACTGCACATACCACAATGCTGTGAACTAAATTATCTTCTCTAGACAGATTTTGGCCTCAAGATAAAGATAAATTAAGTTTTATAAAACATTTTCCATATCAGTATGGCTGTATGCAAATCATGACCTTTTACAAGCTGAATCAAGATATTCTTAAACAAGCTAATTCTATTCAATTTTCCATAACAAACCTATGTTCAAAACTCTCTCCTATCCTTGTATTGTGTTCAGAAATGCATTATTACTCTCTCCAATGAAACCAATCAATTCCCAGTAATCTAGATTATTCACTTATAATGTGGTATATCTGAGAATCTAACTGTGATAAGCAATTATCATATGGATTTTTGTATAGTCCAGACGGACTCTTTCAACTTAAAAACAGATTGACTACTAAAAGTTCATTTGTTAAGAAGCTTTTAGAACTCTGTATTTATGTTTCTCTAGGAATAATATTGGCTATGGTAGTTCCTTTGTAAGTCCAAGTAAGAAAGTCTGTCAAATCCATAAGCAGTTCACTTTAAGCTTAATAAATGTTCAATGAGGAAGAAGTATTAATTATGATAGGCTTTTAGAGCACAAAGATTCACAGCTTTGCATTGATTTGTATGATTTATCTAGAATATTAATCTACACAGTATCAAAACATCTAATGGGCCCCTGACAGAGGTACAGGGTGTATCATGGGATCCAAAGAGCTCTAAGGCTTATGTTAAGGAGCTTGTGGTGAAGTGGGGAGAAAATACTACTCTTCAAGATAAGCATTGCTAATGCAGATGATAATCATTACTTTGGCAGTTAATGGAAAGTGCCAAAGGGGAGGTGTTGCCTATGTTTGAAAGGCAATTTCCCAATGAAGAGCTGAGATACGAAAAAAAAAAATTCCTTTTGTAGGTAAAAAGTAAGAAAGCTTTGCTAGGAATAATAAAAGTCCTAAAGATGCAAGAATCTCAGATGAGGTTCAAGAGTTACAAATTCTGGGATATTGATGACATGTACATGATACAGAGAATGTGTGATATGTTAGTTACACATAGGAAGTAAACAAAGAGTGGTGACTTTTTGTTTTACACAAACACAGTATTCATACATGAAATTCTCAAAAAAATAAAACATTCAAATTAATCAAATGTAACTGTGATAAAATTATTCCAGTTAAATACCCAAAGTTATTTCCAGCAGAGAGCAAAGAAATCAATGGAAGATTATTTTCATTTATGTCCTAATTCTTCTATTCCTTAAAAGAGCCTAGTGCCTCAGCCATGATTGAAATTTCAGAAATCCATGCGAGGCGCTGTTTCATGTCGGATGAACAATCCATCACTGTAATGAGTTTCATAAGTTAGACAATACAACAAAATCTTCATAGTGAATCCCAATTCCTTTCATTCACACCTTTCTGGTTGGCCATGTGATTTACTTTGGCCAATAATGGTAATAAACAAAATGAAAGTACAATGTTAACATAGTTTTGTGCAGTGGGGTTGCTTTTTTTTTTTTAACTGAAAATTCTTCTGAACTGGACTATTATAAATGTGTCGTTCTAAACAAGGGTTGATACCAACCAACATCCATTGTAATCTGTTGTGTGTTCCTTACTTAAATATGAAATTTTACTCACATGATTGATAAATCAACTACTTGAATACATTCATGGAAGAACAGTGTACTACACTGGTGTATATGAATCTGTGCAGACAAAATGGCTACTACTTACAGCCAGAATATTTTATATAACACAATGTAAGCAATTATTAATGTTTGAGAAAAATGAAGACTATTTTCCAGGATGAATGTTTTTATGGGTTTCTAATCTTTCTTACACGTGCAAATGAAAAAGTGCAAATTATTGAACACACGACTGATAAAAATCTCTTCCCTAGAATGCCATGAAATTTCTGAAACTATTAAGCATATATGTATTAATAAGTCCCTGCAATTATTCATCTATTTACCCAGTAATTAATTAAACAATTTAAATTTTTAGAAATAAAACAAGTCAGATGTTGTGCTGATTGTTTTAAATAGAAAGACAAGACATATCATTCTTTTCTTAGGACTTCCGTTCTATTATGGAAGAGGGAGAAACAGATAGGACAAGACTTACACTATAGGGTAAAAAGAAAATGAGACTTATACTATAGGATCAAAAGAAAATACATGGGGTCAGAGAATTTAAACTTGTAAGCACTGATGTATCTAATTTGTTATCAAATGATTACGCAATAAATACCAAGTTTCTATTACTATACTATTTTGTCTTTTAATCTCAATGATGTAGAAATAAAATAGAACTTATTCCATGAGTCTTATTGGTCTTAAAGCTAGAACATTCAAAGTTTCTTAGGATTTATTTAAAAGACCCATGTTGAAATTCAGTCTACTGTGATTTGTTGAGGTTATTACAGTGAGTGAGACTCAGAAAAGCAAATGTCCACATATACTCTCTTATTTTTGGTTCCCAGCACTGAATATTTATATCAGAGTATATGACTGAGAGTAACCAAAGAAACCAGGACAATTTAAAGGGGTTAAGGAGTGTTGTGCGGAAGAGCATTAGAATGCAGAACTGCAGGACATAGTTGCTACAAAGGAGGACATGGGGAAACACAGGAGTTGGGGCATCAACAAAGGAGGGAGAGCAAGGGAAATACAGAGAAGATGGAGAAGGGAAAAACAACATTAAGGATGACTGAAAAAGACACAGGGAATCTATTTTATGTTTACCTTAAATTTAATATATTTATGTTTGTGTGTGTGTATATATAGATATATAGTTTAAGTAAAATTATGCCGCTTGAGCTGACAGGCTTTCCACCAGAGGCAATGACATCCTAATAAAAACCCCAGTATTAAATGTGAGAAACTTCCTCTTTAGTTGTTGATCAGAAGAATCTAAGAGACTCACCAAACAATACAGTCTCTTGCTGTAGCCTTTTGTTGCCACCCAGATTTTGAAGAGAAGGCCCTATTGCTGAAAACACCACACACTTCAGACACAGGACTTGAAGGAATATGCCTTTTCTTTGAGAAATGGCTTTCATAGTATAAGGAGGTGCTATTCAAATAACCAAAGGAGAAGAGCTATTGGTATTCCAACTGAGCTATAAAGCTGGTGAATCCCAACAATGACTGGACTGGGAAGAGAGTCCCCATAGAGCAACAGTACAATTTTTGTTTTAAATTGTAGTCTTCTTGTTTAAAAAAAAAAAAAGGAATTCTGTGCTCGCTTTCTGAAAATAAACCTTGATTTTATCACCATTATAGATCAATAGTAAAACCACAGATAGTTTTCATATGTGTTGCATGGAGGTTTGCATATTAACAGTTGACACTAGTGTAATGCTTATTACAGTTATTGAACCAGTATTAATATTTTGCCACCAATGGAATTCTACACATATTTTCATTGAAAAACAAAATAGCTGTTGCCGTTTTCCATTCTAGTCTTCCATTTAGAATAGCAAATTATATTGAATGATCACATCTCTTCCTGAGTCCTCTACTCTATTCCAATTTCTCAGACTCTCCTGGAGCACAGACATGCTCGCAATCCAATTTTATATCAGATTCATTAACTAAAATCCTCTCTTTCTTGGTGTCTCTAGCTTGAGGCAAGTTGAAAACTACCATATCCATCAATAAAGATTTTTTTTTACAATTATTTACATTTGATATACAGTGAATATAGATTTTCTAAAAGTCTGGCCAGTTACAAAAGTTATCTCAGGGCAGCTTTGCTCTACACCAAGAACACTACTAATAAACATGTCTTCATAAGTATTAATTTCCTTTATAAAGTGGGAGCTTTTCAAGATAATTCCGAGACAGCAATTTCTCACAATAATTTCTAAAAATTAATCAATATTCAGAGTATACTTTGGGGTTGTTCTTCTAGGCACTTGAATTTACACATGGAATTCTGTGTCAAGACCTTCAACATCTCAACATTTATACACAGAGATAATGTTCAAATTCTTTTTCTTCTTTTTTCCTTCTTCCTTCTCCTTGTCCTCCTCCTCCTCCTCCTCCCCTTCTTATTCTTTTCCTCTTCCTCTTCCTGCCTTTTCACTGCAAAATCTTTCTTTAATTATGAAGATTATTTTCTATATCCTAGTTTCTACTTTCAGCATTCAATCTTGGTTATTTTTCATTTCAATATTACAATGATCTTTATATTATGGATGGTGGAGTAGATTATCTGCAGATACACTAGTTCAAATGCAGAAAACTGACAATTGGTTCACCAGCCACAGCTGGTACATATAACATCACTCCTTATACCTAAGGCCCATGAAAAGTCTCAGAAAAGTGGTGAAGAACCATAAAGAGCCAAGGAACATAATGTCTCTTGTGAGATAGTGTCTGCTACAGATAACAGGAAATATGCACCCAAGCAATCTTACCAACATGCTTGAATAAACAGAATCTGAAAAGCAACAGCACAATTGACATGCCAAAGTGGATGGAGTAAATCTCAGAAGGCTCTATCCCTAGAAGAAGAGCTACATAAAATTAATGGTTGCTTAGAGGAAGACTCAATCATCTCCAGAACAGAGCCTTTGACAGGTTATACAATCCACAAGTGGCCATCCCTAAGTATATATACACAGAAGCAACACTAAATGGACTCAGCAGATTAAACTTACAACATAGTGCATGTGTCAATAACAAATAATAAGAGAACATAAATTTCAAAAGGAGTTGGAGAGAATAAGGAAGGAGGTGGAGGGAGGAAAAGGGGAGGATTATTGTCAATAAAATACTTATATGTAAATTCTCAAAAATAAATTAACAATTAAACAATGATTTCTATATTCCATTTTATAATAAGTATCATAATTTTCTGTGTTCCTAGGTCATGAGCATTCACCCAGTCTTTATAATAAATTTAAAATGCACATTCTACCAACCCCACATTTTAGAATGTCAGGTTTTTAGAGTCATAACTCACATAGGTATAAGTGGCACAAACAGGATATCAGGCCAGGTGTCTGGGAGTAAGCCTTCTCTCTGGCTTTAAAAAATGCATACACATCTGAAATGTCTGCCACTCGTTGGAAAGGTCAGTTAACTTCACCATACATTTTGAGTAATGCACACCTAATAAAAACAAAGCAGGCTGTATTCCTTTTATTGTTTGCATAAAAATGGTATTTTAGTGACTCAAATGAGGTTATTTCTTATAAAACCTTTCTTACCATCATGTCACTTGCATTTGCTATTTTCTGTTGCTATTACAAAACATCCTGACCAAGGCAACTTATACAAGGAAGGGATTGTTTGGACTTATGAGTTCATCACCATTGTGTTGTAGAAGCATGGTAACAGGCAGGCATGACACGACTGCAAGAGCAGCTGAGAGTTCACATCTCCAAACTCAAGCAGAAATCACAAAACACAAAGCTTACAATGGCACAAGTCCTTGAGCTCTCCAAGTTCACAATCAGTGACACTCTTCCTCCAACAAGACCAGGGCTCCTAAGCCTCCCCTAAAAGAGCCATCAGCTATGGATCAATCACTAAAATACCTAAAATTGTAGGGGTCATCTCATTCCAATTCTTAGTCAGTCATTATCCTGAAAGCTTAGGCTTAATAAATGCAGGAGTAAAATATAGTTAGGAGATGAGAAAGTGTACAACCATATAGAACACATTAGCTCAATATATTACATCATGTCAAAGATCATTCTTGGAAAATAATTCATTGTCTTGAATGTGTGCATTGTATTTGAGTTCTATTTCTAACCTACTATTATCTCTAGCCTTTTTGTAGGACTACATTTTCCATGTCAGTGATGATCATTCACAAATTTATAAACCACTTAGAAAAACAGTTGCAATAGAGAAAAAACAGATACATTACTCACTCCCTCTCTTAGAGAGGCAAAGGGTAATTAAGTT